>OU015493.1:151399037-151574037 GCA_907164885.2 Dolomedes plantarius
GTCATCGCCAACTGCGCCTGCGCTGGGCCCGGGAACATCGCGACTGGTCCATGGATCAGTGGGAGAGAGTTGCTTGGTCAGATGAATCACGGTTTGTCATTCATCACGCCGATGGCCGTGTTAGGATACGCCGTCTTCCAGGCGAACTGTTAATCCCTCAATGTACAGTAGGTCATACACAGGCCGGTGGTGGCGGTATTATGCTTTGGGGGACGTTCTCTTGGGCGTCTCTGGGACCCGTGGTTGTGGTAGAGCAGACCATGAATGCTACAGGGTATCTGAACATCATTGCGGACCAGTTGCACCCTTACATGGACTCTGTTTTTCCAGCTGAAAATGGAATGTTCCAACAGGACAACGCCCCGTGTCACAAGGCTAAAATTGTGTTGAGTGGTTCCAGGAACATGATGCTGAATTCCAGTTAATGTCCTGGCCGCCTAACTCACCGGATCTCAATCCGATAAAACACATTTCGGATGTCATGGGACGGCAGCTCAGAGTTCAAAGACCACCAATTCGCAATATCTCGGATTTGCGTGACCGTTGCTTAAACATCTGGTACAATCTGTCTCCGGCCATCTACCAAGGACTTGTGGCATCCATGCCAAGGCGGGTTGAAGCTGTGTTGCGCGCCAAAGGTGGGCCAACTTGTTATTGACAGGTGGTCATAATGTTTTGGCTCTTGAGTATATATACACACACACACACACACACACACACACATATATATATATATATATATATATATATATATATATATATATATATACACACACACACTAGATGTTTATCCCGGCGATCCCGGGTATTTATTTATCCCAATTTGTTATTAGTCAGGAAAATGAATGAATTCTACCTATAGTGTAAAATCGAAATAATTTTATTTATAGATATTTAAAAGTATACGTACATAATGTAGTTGGAAGACGAAAACTAAGGCTTAGACACTTCTCTCGGTCATTCTGGATATTTTATTTTAACCCCTTCTTCCCCCTTCCCCTCCAACGCTGATGGGAGCTGAATTTGCCCTTAAACGGCGTCGGGGATGTCACTTTTCCTCTCAGCTACCCCGAAAGCTATGGATTCGACACTACTCTTGGTCATTTTGGATTTATCGCATTTTCTTTCCTCTCCCCCCCATCCCCCAACGTTGATGCGGCTGAATTTGCCCTTAAATGGCGTGAGGGATGTCACTATTCCTCTCAGCGACACCGAAACCTATGGATTCGACACTACTCTTGGTAAGTTTGGAATTTTATTTATCACTCCTCCGTTCCTCTCCTCCCCCCCCCCCCCCCAATGCTGATGAGGCTGAACTTGTACTTAAACGACATCGGGAGTGTCAGTCTTATTCTCAGAAACCTCGAAAACTATAGATTCGACGGTAAAATGAGTCATTTTCTATTATTTTTACATGTCCCCCCTCCCTCCATCCCCAGGGATGCTAGGGGTGTCTTTAGTGTTTCTTCTCAGAGTGTGAATCATTTGTGTACCAAGTTTGGATGCAATTGCTCCAGGCGTTCCGGAGTGATGTTGGATATATATATATATATATTTAAATAACTTCTTTGACTATATCTAATGATAACATTAAATGATTATCATAGTATATTGTTCTTTAATATTAATGATACCATTGTCCATTTTCCAAAATCTCAAACATTCATTTCTTATTCGATATTTTTCTCTTCACTTACTTAATTCCACGCGTGTACAGCATTTTTTAATACAAAAGGAATAATAAAGGTCGATCACACGAACTGAACAACTTTCAGTCCGTTTTCCTTCTTTGTGGTTATGCCATCTGTAGAATAATATATATATATATATATATATATATATATATATATATATATATATATACATACAGTCGAACCCCGTTATAACGAACTTCAAGGAACCAAAGGTTTTGTTCGCTATATCCGATGGTTCGCTAAATCCGAACTGTTAAGAAAAATTTTAGAATTCGCGAAATGTATAATTTTCACATACTTCATCATCACATATTTCGAATAATTGCATGTCACAATTTGAGAATGATGTAATTTTGTGCATATTCATCCACATCGCGATAAGTAAATCTTCATCATCTTCTTCTTCAACATTCTTTGCTTCTTCGACATTCGTTGTATCTTCAACATTCTTGAAAAAATTTAAATAAGGGAAAAAAAAATTCAGTTGTCGACCAATAATTTGGAATACCCCCCCCCCCCCAACACACACACACACCCCGGAAGGTTACAGTTCTGGTACCTCTACTTCTAGAAATCAAGCACTGTATATTAGGGTGGAGTGAAAAGTCCAATGTTGCAAATATATATATATATATATATATATTTAAATAACTTCTTTGACTTTATCTAATGGTAAATTACTCTGTTAGGAAGAGCAATGACACAATGATAATTATAATAATTACTGTAGTATATTATTCTTCAGTATCAATTATACCACTGCCCTGTTTCAGAAATCTCAAGCATTAATTTTTTATTTGATATTTTTCATTTGGCTTAGTTACTTCTATGCTTAGTTACTTATTATTCTTCAATACAAAAAGGAAGAAGAAAGGTCGATCACAGGCACGCCTAACGGGATTCTTCAATGCTTCCTCCAATGAACTAAATAACTATCTCCCAGCACATTTTCCTTCCTTGTGGTTATACCACGTGTAGAATAATCTGTAGTTAAATGAGAACTTTGTAACAGTAACGTATCTCAGACCAATGAACGAAGACTACTAACAGAATACTAATAGTTCTTTTGAAATAATTTACTTATTTCTGCTCCGTATCTTCCAAATTAAAGTTGAAAAATTATTGAATGCTTAATGGAAAACGACATCGGATACTTCAGAAAGATAGAAAAATATTAACTATTCTTAATTTACACACTCTCCCTCACACACACACGCATACACACACACACACACACACACACACACACACACACACACACACACACACACATATATATATATATATATATATATATATATATATATATATACATATATGTAAATATATATGTATATATATGCATGGATATGTATATATATATATATATATATATATATATATATATATATATATATATATAAATATATATATAATATTAATATATATATATATATATATATACTCTTTCAATTTCGAAACCTACTAGGACAGAATTTTTACGGACAATGAAATTTCTAATCTCTTAACGTTAATATGATGACTTTGAAAGAAAAAAATTCATTGATATTTATTAACTCTTTAATGTGTGTAAATTAAAGTTCTTGCTTAAATTTTTAAAAAAATCAGTTGATTTTCAATTGATTTTATCGAACGATCCCAGGAATTAATATGAGCATAGTAATTCGGAAACTGTCGGTATAAAAAATATTCACACTTTACTCATATAAATTTTTATTCTTGCAAACATGCTACTTAATACGTACGATAAAACATTATTTTGTAGCTGTGTGCTTTCACGGTCGTCAAAACAGAAACTTACTTTACTCTAGCTTCCAATCCAATTGCGTAAAATATCTGACACCGGCTTTTCTTCTGTCATGTTGTTTCTAATGCCTCCTAGCCGGAAGTTTCAAACCAGGTCTATAAAGGCTTCCTGGTGAAGTGTGCGGCTACGGTTTATATAGCACTACAAGGGAGGGGTCCGTCTTAGTTAGTTGCCTACTCAATTCTGACCGCCCACCCCCAGGGGCTACATCTGGGGGGATCGTACCCGCTCTCACCCTCTCTGACCTCATAGAGACATTTCTTCTTGTCATAAAACTTCTGAATAAAAAACCTGATTAAGCTCTTTAAATGTTGATCTATTGAGCGATTATCACTGACAGAAATTGTGGTAGCCTTAATCGCTTTTATTTCTGACTTCCTGTGTATCGTCTCGTAAAAACTTAGTTCCCATACCTTGCGCTCGAGTTACTTTTCTTGTTTGTACAAACTGGATATCTAGATAATTTTACTCGAGAAAAATCTATGACAATTTTGCATAAAATAATGCTAATATTGTGCAAAGCAACCACTTATGACTTGTGATCAACATTATGTAGTTCGAATGACCGTAACTTAAGTAAAAATTGATTTAAAAATACATTATATATATATATATATATATATATATATATATATATATATATATATAATATATATATAATATATATATACATATATATCTTCTATATATATAAAAGAGCTCGTCTGTTTGTTTGTCCTCTATAGAATCATAGACTGTTTCACCCACCGGGACCAAATTCGGCACAGTTAATGTATAAGACCCGAGAAACTGAAAGCAGCAAAAAGTAAATTTGGGGTTCAATTAGTTTTTAAAATTAATTTTTTAATGATTTTTGTGCCCCTAAGTGCACCTCTTAAATGTGGATACAGCACCTTCATCACAACCAGTCAAATTCGATACGCGGGGGAAAAGAGGTTTGTTCTGAGGGATGATCTGGGCATGATTTGCAAGTTGGTCTGGGGGTGACCGGGGCGGGGAGGGAGAAGTGTTTATTTTATCTTTCTTACGTTTAGTGGAGTCGTGGGTCTTTAAAAAGGTTGAGAACCGCTGCTTTAGACAATTTTAGACAATGGCGTTCAAAGTAATAGATCTTAATAAAATTTGGAACAAAAAGGAAGAAAAATAAAGAAAAATTAAGTTTGTTCCATGGCCAGTTTTTGGAAGCTTTCTGTGAATTTAAATATATTAATTGTTTGAGGATCATAAAATGGGAAAAAGTTTAAGAGTTCTACAGGTTTTCCCCTAAGTTCGCGAAACAGAGTTAACATACGATATGTATTTGAATTACTTATTCCGTGAAATCATATAAGATAAATCTTTTAGAGTTTTGGGGTTTTTTAAGCAGTGGGAGGAAAAGCTCTTTAAACAGAGAAACATAACGACACATTACTTTCATTCCGAACTATTAGCCCATTAGTTATATTAAGGCATCAGAAAATTAATGAAATTATTTTTAAAGAATGATTTCCCGGGTAGATATATAGATATAAAATTTTTCATGCATTCCATCAAAAAAATACTGGGCTGCATTCCCGCTCTTCATGTTCATCTGGCCAGACAGAATGCGCTTAGCGCGTTTCTACTGAAATGATATACAAACAATACGAAAGAAAGAAACTTTGAGCCTAGGCTTCGTGCTGAATCCCCCCTTAATTTGATTAAATAAAGGAAAAAACGCATCTTGCACTTTACCTTTTGGCTGATGCGGAAAAAAGTGCGTCTCTTGGGTGATATGGAAAAAACTGCGTTTTTAAGGGAAAAATAAAAAATAAAGGCAAATGTAAATTATAAAACTTATTTCTAATTAAACAGTGGATCAAACAAATCTAATTAAATCTAATTAAACAGTATCTAACAAATATAATTAAACAGTAATCTTATTCAATCCAAACGTGCGAATCACGCAACACTGTGTTAATAATTCTCAATAAAATCAGGCGTATAATCAGAAGAAGGTCTGCAGCCTCAAAGTTTCTTTCTTTCTTATTGTTTGTATATCATTTCAGTAGAAACTCACTAAGCGCATTCTGTCTGACCAGATGAACATGAAGAGCGCGGGGGGGGGGGGGGGGGTGCAGCCCAGTAATTTTTTGATGGAATGCAGGAAAAATTTTATATCTGTATATCTACCCGAGCAATAATGCTAGTATATATATATATATATATACACTGCTGGCCCCCCAAATTGCAACACCAAGAAAGACAAGAGATATCACAACAAAATTTATTTTGTAGATAACATGTTGACCAAGTATCAAATGATTAAATTTATAGACTTCTGTGAAGTGTGGTTCCTTCCAAAATCAGTAGCCAGAGTAGCCGCCATTGTTGGAGATCACCGCTGCCACACGCCTCGGCATTGATTCAAAGAAACTTTGGATGAGTTCTTGGGGTACAGCAGACCAAGCAGCTTCCACACGTTGCCAAAGTTGATCTGCTGTGGCAGCTGGGGATGGAATCTGGGTCAATCGTAGAGCAACCATGGACCACATGTTTTCTATCGGCGAAAGATCCGGAGAGCGAGGCGGCCAGGGAAGCAATTCAATCTGGCGATTGACGAAGAACCGTTGGACAATGCGTGCCACGTGTGGTCGCGCATTATCCTGTTGAAATATGGCTGTGGGGAAGCCCTGAAGGTGAGGAAGGACAACTGGCTCCAACACCTCGGAGATGTAGCGCTGGCTGTCTAAAGTACCGGCAATGCGTACTAGAGGTGTGCGAGAGTGATATCCAATACCGCCCCATACCATAATACCCGGTGCAGGACGAGTGTGGCGGTGCATAACGCAGCTGTTCAGCATCCTCTCTTCACGGTATCTCCAGACTCGAATGCGACCATCGTGGTGTTGCAGACAGAAGCGTGACTCGTCAGTAAAGACAATTTCATTCCATTCTGCCGTCCACATCCTTCTGTCATCGCACCATTGGCGGCGGAGACGTCTGTGGTTCTGCGCCAAGGGTAGACAAAGCAATGGACGTCTTGCGGACAGACCACTCTGCTGTAAACGGCGTCGAATGGTACGCGCAGACACTGGATGATGCGTTAAAGACTGCATGTGCTGTGCTATGGTTCGTGATGTGACTGAGCGATCCGTCACTGCCATGCGCACAATTTGCCTGTCATCACGTGAAGTGGTGCGCTGAGGTGGATGCGATCGAACACGCCGGTCCGTCGTACCCTCCTGAATCCAACGATCACATATCCGCATTACAGTTGTTTGGTTTCGTCCAACACGACTACCGATTTCCCTGAAAGATAATCCACAATCTCGGTAGGCCACTATCCTTCCTCTGTCGAACTCGAATACTTGATCAAAAGATGATCGCTGTTTTCGACGAGGCATAATTGATCGTTTTTTGACAAAACCACAAGAAAAACACAATTGCCGAACTTGAAATCGTCGAAATCTCCAAGCCTTAAATAGCGCTTTGAAGCGGCGCCACAGGCTCGCGTGATGTGCGTCTGCGGTGAAATTCTAATCATTTGCATATCTCACCTCCGCTAATGCATGTTGTAAATTTCATGTTATTTGCATGTTTCCTTCAGGGTGTTGCATTTACAGTGGCCAGCAGTATATATATATATATATATATATATATATATATACGTCATACAATAATTTTCATTTATCTCCTCTTTCAGGAATGAAATTAAAGTGATATCAAAAAGTTCCTGTGTCACTTCCTCCCCAAGAACAGTATCTGTCATTGCACAAGGAAAATAATGACTGATGCCATCGTCAGGAATATCTTTTGTGCACTATTGCATGCAGGGAGAAAAAGTTTTACTGTTGTTATAAAATATTTTAAAATAAACACTGCTTTTGCACCATGGCATTTAATCCATTTTTCAATGAGGCATTTTGTTATTTTGTACATGAAAGGAAAAGGAACCACGAATAAAACATCTATATTTTTGTATTAACTTTTTCAAAAACTTATGTTATGGACAAAATTGTATTAGAATTTAAAATATTATAAAGAACTAATATCGATGAACTTTCAGATGCTGTTTAACAGATTTACAAAGATATAAGTTCTAATTGCTCTTAAGCAGGCCTGCACAACATTCGATTCTGCTAGCATTCACTCTGTGGCCACGAAGCCTTTTGGAAGGACGCATTATATTATAAAAAATCTAAAAAATATAAAAACATTAATTTTAGATTTATAATATCAGGAAAGGAATTTATAAGCAATGATTTTTAATATTTAATTAATTTTTAGAACACTCAGTCAAACAATTTTCCGGTTTCCGTATCAATCCTATTTTCTTGCGGCCCGTAACAGCTTTCCATGAGTTAATATGGCCCTCATTGCATTTCGAGTTATGCAGGCCTGCTTTTGAGTGTTTTCTTCCGCTATCTGTATGTTGTATTAAATTTTATCCAGTTAGTATTTTCTTGCATGTTTATCTACGCTGATAGTCTTCACTGTATATGCTCATTCTGAAATACATATTAACTATTCACTTAATATTAATGAATTTAAACATTATGTTAACAGCGTATATGTACTAATTAAAGCTATTTACAATTTTATAATAATTGCATTTTAAGCAGTTTCCGCTCCTGGACTATTTCATTTTAAAATGAATTTTCCTCCCAAGAATTGAAATATTGTATTTCTATGTATCGTTACATTTATATAACTATTTAAATAAAGTTATAAATATTTTAGATTTAAAAAAGTTCTGTTTAAGTTATTTATTTCTCCGTCAGTCACAGCTAAAAACAAACTTGCTAACATTTTAAGTTAAGATACCTGTATTTATTTTAAAGGATCGACTGGATTATTCCTGATAACAGGAATATATTTACAGCATTATCACTTATCAATAGGCTATTAGTTATAGCATGATCAGGGCCGGTTATGAACGCTGGGGGCCCCTGGTCAGATGCTATTTGAGGGTTATTTTGCCCCCTTACGTGCATTTATAAAAATAAGAACGATCCATGGACTATACTACAATCGAACCCCGTTATAACGAACTTCGAGGGACCAAAGGTTTTGTTCGCTTTATCCTAATCGTTAAGAAAAATGCTAGACTTCACAAAATGTATAACTCATTAGTTGCAGTGTGTATTCAATAATGATGTATTAAAAAAGGTACAATCTATTAAAAATGATCATTAATGAATGAAATCGACTAAAATCGATTACATTAAACTGACACAATACTAATTAAATTACGTACAATAGGAAAACAGCGGGACCAAAAATTTTCGTTCGTTATATCCGTGAGTTTGTTATATGCAGGGTTCGCTAGAACTAGGTTTGACTGTATTAGAAGTACTAGGTGCCTACACCAAGCGAGTGAGGAAAAGTTGTTAAGAATCAGATTAAAAAAAAATGGTTTGATTTAAATTTTGATTCAAATAACAATTTAAACCTAACAACCCTGCATGTGTGTCCTTGCTATTACAGTGTATGGACTGATAAGATGAAGCATTCATAAACATGTTTCACATAAAATTGAAAACGCCTTTCACCTTCTGCTGTACGTTTGATACAAAATGATAGTTTAAAATTTTTCCTAAAGTAGAAAGCGAAATTAAAAACTTTCACTTATCTGGCACCCTATCTATTTTAGTGTTGCGAAATATCGTTAAAGAAATTTTGCATGTTAAAGAGGACAGTTTTGGGGCCCCCTGTTTTGGGGCCCCCTGGCATCAGGGGGCCCTGGGCAAAGTCTCGATTTGCCCATGCGATAAAAAGGCCCTGAGTATGATTATTACTTATCAACAGGATATATTTCCATTTCATTGTGCACAAATGTATAGATTTTATTTTTTAAATGAAGGTTAATAAGCAAAACTAATTTCTCTAATGTATTATATCTATAATGTCAACTAAACTAAACTAAACTAAATTGAAACTAATAACTAGAACTATAATCATAGCTAAATGTAGAATTAATTAATATTTTATTAAACACGTTATGGGTTACTGTATATATATATATATCTTTATATATAAAAGGCAAAGTCTGTGTGTGTGTGACCGAGTTTTTGTCTGCTCGCGGCGCAGCGCAAAGACGGTAGGTCGGACAGTCTTGAGATTCGACACGAAGATGCCTCCCAAGGTCTCATTATGCACCTCGAAGCCCTTTTTTCGATTTTTTAATTAGATTTTCCGTAATTAAATATTTAGTCGCGATTTGGAGCTCCCGGACGAGTAAAAGCTCCGTAAATCCTAATGTATCCGTCCAAGAATTTTTTTTTTCGGACGGGCCTATACGGGAAAGATGACACTACACAGAAATCACAATGAAAATTGGCTGTCTTAATTTATCGATTAATTGTGATTTTTTTTCGATCGCCTGTACGCACCCGTTTTTCGGAAAAAAACGCGATTTTGTCCGTGACCCTTTTTTCCAAATTGTCGAATCGATACGTAAATGTCGTTACATTTTTACGAAATTTTTATCTCAGAGACCCTGGAAATCACAGTTTTGAAAGCCAGAACCAAAATTAATTTACAAATTGTAGTTATTTTTTAATAATTTATTTTATGATTCGGAAACTCTTGCGAGAAATCTCATTTTGGAGATTTCGTTCTTCATTTCCGGACGAAGGTACAGCGGGTGAAAATATGAGAAAAACCAGTTTTTCGACGTCATGCACGTGATGTGTTTGTTTTCTATGAGGGATGGTTAAAGGAAATCGATTACTATTGCAGTGATAATCGATTAAAAAATCACATTTAGTAATGCCGTAATTTTTTGGCCAGCACTTAGTTAATATCATATAATTTGTGGTGTATTTGTGGAAAAAATCTATGAAGATTTCAAAGAATTTCATCATGTGGAGGATGTGATATATTCGCTTTCAAGGAAATCGATTACTATTGCAGTGATATTCGATTAGTAATCCTATGTCAAAAATTTTGCCAAAATGTGCCAGAAAGGATTAAATTTATATGGGTAAAATAATGTATCGTGGTGAGGAAAAGGATGACAGCGACGCCCATTAACAAAGGGTTAAGGCTACTAAAAAATTGGTAATTACATTACCGAGCAACGCCGGGACGGGTACAGCTAGTATATATATATATATATATATATATATATATATATATATATATATATATATATATATATATATATATATATAAATATATATATCTCTCTCTCTCTCTCTCTCTATATATATATATATATATATATATACAAGTGGCTCTTAATTTTTATGTCTGAATTTATCACCTACTGAAATAAATTGAGAGCATATAATTAATTTATTTAAAACACGCATCTTTCTTAACTTTAGAATTTAACTTCTAAAAATTTAAAAGTAGTAAACAATTTTGATAACAGCTTTGACCTGCATTTATTAAGAGAAAAAACCCTTATAATATGTTTACCTTTTCTCCGGTGATATTTCATGTTTATGCTAGGAAAGATGTTTGTTTAAATGCATCGAAAAACGCTTTCTGAATAGGTTTTAATTGCTGCATTGAAACTGGTTATTGTGTTTACGTTTGTTTCTCCTGCCTATTATACCACTCATAATTTACCGAACAGTGCTTCCCGGAGTGTGTTTTGAGAAACCCCGGATGCCCCGAAAGCATTTTAGATTCCAAGAGATGAAGTATTTTTTAATAAATTATAGTAAACATCTGTTGAGCAAATAACATTACACGACTTCTTCTTAGTACCTTTCAGACATTTTTCGAATTTTTAGTCCCTTCCATCAAGGAACTAAACTGGATTTAGAGGTTGAAATACCCAAATGGAATTTAAAATGATCTCGGTTGTTTAGAGTATAGGTATATTAGAGCGTCTGATTGGGTAATTTTAAAATTTTAAAGATTTTAAAGAAACTCCATTCAAAGATAAAGATAATCTATCATGATTTTTAACTTGTAATTCTTTAAAATTTAATACTTGTTTAAAGACTAGTCTTACAAAAGTAAGGGAAAACCAAGCATATATGTGATTTGTATCTCCTCTGATAAGGCGTTCACATTCATGTGCTCTGCGGAGGAAGCCAGTGATTTAAGGGCACCACTGCGTGTTGCTCCTATCCTGCAATCAAGCGGTCTCTGCGACAGAGCATCAAAGACGGGGCGGGGGGTCACGTGGGTCAAATGGTGTCAAGCGGGGTCGGGGGACAGCAGATCAAAGAAACTCTCGGGACCTTGGGGGCGGGAATGGGGGGGGGTGTTCTAAATATCTTGACTAATGTTACCGTGACTAATGTGATGACAGGAGTCGGGGGATACTTCCTGAAGAATTCTCTGCATGAATGTGGATGTACCATGAGGATCACACGTAAGCAGGACTTTATTAATGTAACTATCCCATATTAATTTAAATGTAATTAACTCATATTTTTATCATTTAATTAAAAATGATTAAAAATACAAATAAGATAATACACACCACATTTTCCAATATTATTTGAAGTTAAATTTAAATCATTTCATTTCAATGTCATCAAATTGAATCCATTTCCTCATTCACTTCCAAACTAATTTTCTGATGGTCTTTTTTTTATGCTTGCTTCTTATCTGTCATAACATGCTCTTTCTATTACGTTTTTAACCAGTTCAGTTTCAAATACCCAGTTTTGATGATATCTGTTTATTGCCTGTTTTACCATACATACAATCTTTCACAGTTTTAGTTTTAAGGGAATTTGTGCCATTTGCTGTGATTCCATTAACTTGTGAAAAAAACTATTTCTAAATTCGTAAAAGGAGCCATGAAGTGTGATATGATTTCATATATGAGATTATTGAATCCATCTTTGATATGACGTAACTAATACCAAAATTCTGGGGTGGTTTCGTAAGAGGGAGATTTATCACGGTTAATTCGAAATGATCTCTATTTGTATCACTTTATATTCCTTAATTTAGATAATCAAATTACATAATTACAATTACTATGCCTACAATGAGAAATAAATATTAATTTTTTGATATTTTTTAATTTACAAGGGAAAAACCTAGAATTTCAGATATTGTTGGGGAAAAAACCCATAATCACATATAGTCACTGAAAAACCCAGAATTTCAGATATTGTTGGGAAAAACCCCATAAACCCAAATGGCCATAGAAAAACCCAGAATTTCAGATATTGTTGGGGAAAGAAACCCATAAATCCATATGGTCACTGAAAAATCCAGAATTTCAGATATTGTTGGGAAAAAACCCATAAACCCATATGGTCCCTGAAAAATCCAGAATTTCAGATATTGTTGGGAAAAAACCCATAAACCCTTATGGTCACTGAAAAATCCAGAATTTCAGATTTTATTGGGAAAAAAACCTATAAATCCATACGGTCAGAGAAAAACCCAGAATTTCAGATATTGTTGGGAAAAAACCCATAAACCCATATGAACACTGAAAAACCCAGAATTTCAGATATTGTTGGGAAACCTCCCCATAAACCCATATGGTTACAGTAAAGCCCATAATTTCAGATATTGTTAGGTAAAATCCCATAAATTCATATGGACACTGAAAAACCCAGATTTTCAGATATTGTTGGGAACCCCCACCCCCCACCCCCCATAAACCCATATGGTCACAGTAAAACACAGATCTGGGAGCCCTGCGCGTAACGGTTGAGAAGACAACGAGGAGTAGGATATACCTTTCAACCTATCGGAATTATAATCGCATATTTGATTAAAAAAATGAATGATTGATTTCGCATAAATGTGATATTTTGGAACAGTTTTTGCAATTACGTGAGAATCCTGTGCAAAAGAAAGGGAGCCACGGGCAAATAGTACCTAGGATTGTCGTGCCTCCAATGATCGCCCGTGCCGGTCAATACGAAAGCGATGGATTCTCTTTCGCACCGTTGGCGTTACTATCGTAAAGGTGGCTCAAAAATTAATAATTTAGCATTAAAGCTGCCGTGTACTAACCCTATTGGATTCTGTCACCTCAATGTTAACCTATGGAGAAACTTTGTCTACTATTTACAGCTACATTGCTGATAATCCAATAAAAATGATATTTTCAGATCGCTTGAGCTTTTCTGTACTTTGCAACAGGATTCATTTTTATAAATTTCATCCACCAAAGGAATTTATAAGCATTTAAAACACACTATGCTAGATTTTCCCCGAATAATTTAAATTGAAAAATATTATTATTTTTTTTTTAGGAAAAAAGCGAAAAATTCCCCAAGGTATAAAATTTCTTTCTCTATTACGGAGTACTTTAATTGTACTTTAATCATACTTAAAAAAAAAATTTCAATCCAGGTCGACAGTCCTTGGACACTTTGAGGTGTTATATTATTACCCATTCCTACAATTAAATCGGTCATTTTGAAAAGGAGTCATCTCCACTTTTCTCCAACTTTTCTTGCCCCCCCCCCCCAAGTTAAAAAAAATTAACAGATTATATTTTCGTATCAGTATTGATGCCTTATAAACATAATAAATACTAAATTTTGTCTAAATAATAATGCATGAAGGCGAGTTATAGATTTTTGCTTCTCATGAAAAATTTGAAAAAAATGGAGATGACTTCTTTTCAAAAGGACCGATTCAATTATGGGATTATCCTATGCAAAAGAAAGGGAGCCCCAGATAAATGTGTTCTAAGGATCGCCCTGCCTCTGACAATAGCACGTAATGGTCGTCAGAGATGAGGCGAAATGACCTTTCACCCTGTGAACACGATAATCGTAAATGAGGCTCAAAAATTAATAATTTAACGTAAACATAACATCCCGGAGCCCTTCCTAGAATTATCTTAGTAATCTATGCAAAAGAAATGGAGGCCCAGGCATATGGGTGCCACGGATCGCCTCGCCTCCGACGATCGCCCTAAACGGTCAGAAAGGCTGAGATGAGGTGGAATTACCTTCCCCAGTGTCACCATTATAATCGGAAAATAAATAATCTATATATATAAAACAGTTCCGTAACTGACTGACATATAGCGCACAGACCAAACCGCTGGACCTAAAGGGCTGACATTTTGCATGGCGATTTTTCTTATAGTGTAGGGGTGCACTAAGAAAGATTTTTGAAAAATTCCTCTTAGATTTTTTTAAAATTAAATTTTTAAGCTGTTTCTGAAATTTTTTTAAAGTTTGCATTCAAAATAAATAATCTGAGGGTTATAAAATTTATATCACAAGAAAGATCATAAAAATTTCTTTAAAATGAAATCTTTTTCGAATCTTTACCTCCATTTTATGATTTTTGGTGAATTTTTAAAGATTAATTTTTAGAATTTAATTTGTTAAATGCTGATCACGTCGTTTCTTTTCTTTTTGAGATACTTTAAATAAATTTTGCATCACGTGCATAACAACGAAATAAACTAACAAAAAATATTGAAATATGGTAAAAGATATAATTTAACCACTAGACGACATTAAAATCTCCCACAAAATTGAATAATCTTGCATGAATATTATATTTTGGAACCATATTACAGTGATTTGAGAATTCTATGCTAAACAAAGGGAGCCCCTGCAAATATGTGACCCCGGATGGCCGTGTCTCCGATGATCGCGCGTCGGCAGCGATGTGTCGGAAACACTTTTCGCACGGTCGGCATCAAAATCGCTTATTTCCCTCAAAAAATAATTTAGCACGAATTTCATCATTTTCGAACATTTCCCATTAATTTTCAAACTTTTATTTTTAAAACTTTAATAATAGCTGGAAGAAATATTAATTTGTAATATTTTCTATATCCTAATTAAAAAGAATGTTTATAGAGCTCATTGTCATTTCTTTTTTAAATGTAGAGGCACTTGGTGGGACACATTCGCAAAGTATACTGTGAAAATTGTTGACTAAATCTTACCTGGGAGCACTATGCAAGTGAGTCAACTTTACTCCCCGGTGCCACCTAAATTTTGAACATCACCCCCAAGAGGGCAACATCTGGAGGGCTCGTGCTTTCTTCCAACTCCTCTGACCCCAATGGATGGATTTTTCAGGTCTACGCCCATATCCGGCCTAGGCACTAAGACATTTAATGGAGCTCGTCGGGATTTAACCCTTTAGCGGTCGCGCTCGGGTATAGAGTGCTACACTTTCGTAATTTTGATTGGTTTGTTTTTACATGTAAGGTTTGAATGTTCCAAGCAGTTTCTATTTATAGCTACACCCTTTCTAATGCAGGTAGGATTTTTGGACCCTTCTATTCCTTTACCTTCATTGTTAGTCATGATTTGACTGTGGTAAACCAGCGATTATACTGGATTACCATACGACAAAAGCAAGAGTCGATGTAGTCGATCAAATGTGCAGCTATTACACGGTATCCCGCATATCACGAAGATGGACTCTCCTTGTTTTTTAGGTTTTTGGACACAATAGGAATCCATTCGCAAGTTGTCTTTAGATCCTTTAAACCGGACAGTTTTGAAATAAGACGATTGTATCTGCATTCTTTGGGCTTTAATTATAAATATATCTCAATATTATCAACATTTTATATCTTGTCATAAAACGCAGAATTATTGTTTTCAATTGGAAAAAAATGTTTATTACAAAAGGAATAAATAATCAAGGTTGAAAGAGACGTTGCACTTTGTGCCACACGCGCCTTCTGGTGTTAAAAAAATTGGCTCGCCTGCTGAAGTGTTAAACTGAGCATCTTCTGTCCGAAGTCCAAAGCACTACCACTAAGCTGCCTTGGGCCACTATTGTCTTTGTAGATGTAGCAAAACGCACACGTGCTTAAATATTTTTATTTCATGTTTTTGAAATAGAAAAAATTCTTTTATATGCTTAATGATCTTTATAATCACACATATGGGGAAAATCATTACAAAATTCCGACCGAGTTGGTCGTGTTCTCCAAACTAATACTAGGCTAGGCTATGCAAATCTCCCATTAAGAATGTGGATCGATTTCCTTTCGAAGAAGCCTTAATCTGTCCCACTTAGTGCCCTTTGAATTTAGAATGCAAGTTCTCTCACCATTAACTGATCCTAATTATTTTATGCATACTATATTGTTTTACAAGTACGTGACCTTGTATGTAGGTTGAAAGTAGCGTGTGGCTCTGACGTTTACGTGTTACATCAGCTCGTGTTTTAGATTAGTTACTTAATATGCGCATTAGCTTAGTTTCATTTATTACTGACAGGTGGAGTAACAATATCTTTCCTGCTGATCCTCTGGTGCACTGAAAGATGAAACATGGGAAAGTTGATATTTGTCTTTATTTAAATGTTATGGGAGTGACTGTTTCATAAAGATTATTGGAATTTGCGTTTCAATTAAAAATGTAAATATATTATTTGATATTTCCCTTCATACTTGTTACACCATACTAATTCAATATAACGAAAATTTGAGCGATAAACTTGAAACAAAAAATGTAGCTACGGAAAATGGCATATCACCTTAAAGTTTTTGATAATTCAAATCTGTTGCTTTAGAGCAGAGATTCCCAACCTTTTTAAGCTTGAGGCAACCTTGGAAGAGAGATTAGAAACTTAGGGCACCCTTGTTAGAATTTTCGTTTTTTTCAATATTTCGAATATTAAATCAAAGCGGAATTAATACGAGGGACACGTCAAATTTAAGTTCAAATAAATACTTTCTGCATTTCTGATTTAATTTTAAAATAATTTGTATTTCACTAAAGTAAAAATAAACAAACAAACAAACAAAAAAGAGCATGAGTTGTTTTTTATCATGTTCTAAAACTAACGAATGGCTTTTAAGATTAAAAATGGTCGTTTATTAATTGATGATATCAGGCAAACCTGAACGTAACAATATTTGATGACACGACAGGAAAACTAAAAATTTCTGAAAGAACAGATTTTGAAGACTTTTTATACAGTCGAACCCCGTTATAACGAATTGCACGGGACCAGACGTTTTGTTCGCTTTATCCGCTGGTTCGCTATATCCGAACCGTTAAGAAAAAAGCTAGAGTTCATAAAATGTAAAACACATTAGTTGCAATGTGTATTAAAAAATGATGTACTAAAAATGATAAAATCTATTAAAAATGATCATTAATGAGTTAAATCGACTAAAAACGATTACATTAAACTGACACAATACTAATTAAATTACGTACAATAGGAAAAAGGCGGGACGAAAATTTTCTTTCGTTATATCCGTGAGTTCGTTATATACCGAGTTCACTATAACGGGGTTCGACTGTACTTGGAGAAAGAGGTGAATATATTGCATAGAAGCTAACTAATACTATGCACTAGAACATCTAATTATTTTTGATCAGATAATTACCTTTACAATCTTTTTTTAGTACCACTACCGGCAATTCAAAAACCCACCCTGTATTTTATTGATTATTAAATTGATCAAAACATAAATTATACTGAACATTTATTGAACGAATAATATGATACTAGCAGGCTCAACAGTATGTGGCACTCCTAGGCCAGTTTGGTTTTTATAACCTAATTATTTTTTTAAATATAAAATTTTTAAAGTTTGTAAATTTTATAAAGAATCATGTTGTTATAGAATACCTTTAAAAATTCTTACATAAAATTAAATTTTACAAAGTATTTACAGAAGGTATATAACAATAATAAATTATTCGAAAACTAAACAAAAAAAATTCTTATATAAAATATTGAAAATTATACTTATAATATAAAGTATAAAAGTATGAAAATTATATTAATAATAATAAAGGTAAAAATTTTGCAAAAACAAAGCAAAAAATAAATCTTCTTAAATAAAGTAAATAAGCTGTATTTATAAAGTATAAGAATAATTATTGAAAAATGTAGCAGAAAACAATACTACTTTTTTGACTATTACTTTTTTTACGATGTTGGCACCCCAAAGCCATTGCGCCCCCTGGCCGGTCGATGCCTCTAGTGCTTATGCCTAGAGCCGGCTCTGATACTAAGTATTGTTTAACAGACGTTGCTATATAACTCATAATTTCAAAGGCGATCTATTTGTAAATGACAAAATAGTTATTGATTGTGTAAGGAAAAAAATTGAGTCAAATTTAAATCCATCAAAGTGATATTTTTGCTATTTTTTTACTATTTCCAGATGATATTTTTGGAATTAGTTTTTCGTTAACAGCTGTTTTACTATTGTTAATAGCACAAGTTTAAACGTCTGGTGAATGTTTACATTTAATATCTGACTCGCTGAACTCTTCAATGTCTACACAAACTGTACTCATTTACCATGAAAAAGAAAATAAAAACTCATTAAATTCACTGTAATATATCGCTGCTATTTTGACACCACATTTGTCATAACTTATTTTCTGGGACTTTGACTCCGTATGCTGGAGTTAAAGCGGCGTAGTCATGAATAAGCATTATCCCGTTTACTACCCGTCGTCCTTCACTTCGATTTTCTTGAAGTATCCCATTTAAATAACAGAACAGATTTTAGCAAAATCCGCTTGACTGACAACCGTTAAAGTCTTGATAGATAGTTGGCATGTGCAGGGGACTGTAGTTCACGACCCAGGGCATTCGTCTTAATTCCTGAAAACGGTTTCGCCTTTTAAGATACCAACTTATACCCAGTAAAGATAGAAAATCACGAATACTGACGCATATATTAAATAGACTAATGAATATTTTCACAGTTTTTCGACAGTTTAATTAGAATTTGCTTTCAAATACCGGTAAAACAAACTGCTATGGAATGGTTTTTACCCAGGGATGTTTATTTTAAGACTTTTTTTTTGTTAGGCTTTTTTAAAACTAAAATAAATATTCTATTTATACTTCTAAGTTCAAACTCAAGGAGAGTTGATATTATTCATCTAAAAATTAGGTTTTGAGTTTATGAAAATATTCTGCAAAATGACTTTTCTTCGAATACATATGAGGAGATAAGCATTATGTTAATGCTAAATTTCAGTTACCAGGCATGATAATTTTCAGCTGCCTGTTTCTTATTATAGCGTAGAGCGAAACAAATTGTGGTTATTTGGTGGATTTTTCATTCTGTATGCGTCCTATTTACTAGGTCATTATATCCAGATTGCATATATGCGGACAAAAATAATTTTAGGTTGCTTATACTGGAAAAATGTGATTGAATAAAATAGCGCCTGTTTTCTTGCAAAAGATAATCAATATGAATTTTTATCATGATTTAATCAATACGTTAAGTACATACTAGTTTCTTTGCATTTATTGCTAAAAAAAAACTCTGAAATATTAAGTTTTTTATACATTTTAGAATTTTTGTTCTTTTAATAAAAAAGAGAATTTGACATTAAGGACATAATTCTCAAACTTTCGTATCATGCGAGTCGGTTTAGAAAGATTGCATAGCATTGCATTTTTATCATGTTTTCAAAACATCGATATTTTGATAAAAACATCGATATTTTGATAAAAACATCGCTGTTTTAAACATAGATTTATTGAAGCCGATGTTTTTTTAACATCGATGTTTTGTACTCGATGTTTTTTTTTAAATGAAAAAGTACCATAATAAAAAAAAATTTACCACGTAGCATAATTTTCACACTCAGTAAATGTAAGTCTGAACTCTGAAAAGGACGAATACAAAAGGGGGAACGATTCCTTAGCAAACAAATGGCAGTCAACAACCAATGAACGAATCAGAGCGCTTGGAATGTGCCTGACACTCCAGAACCTTCCATGGGGTTTTATTTTACAATTAGTATATACACTAGAGCAGCCATTTAAGTTTTTGTTTTGTTCTGGTTTTATATAAGTTGACGTTAATGTTATTAGTAAGATGCCTCCCAAAAGTACCGTTTGGAAATATTTTTGCAAAACCTCTGACAAATTGGCAAAATGCAATATTTGCCTTAAGTCCCTCAAAACTTCTGGCAATACCACGAATTTATCTGGACATTTGAAGGCAAAACATGGCGGTATTTACAACAAGAATTTTGAGTCGTCAAATGTAGCCCAAGGCAAAAGCAACCAAATTTTTGTCATTTGTGTCAGCCCAATCAGAGAGTAAAATTAAATCACCCCCCACGACTAACCGAAGTAAGATTAATGTTAGAGATTACTAAACCAGTTTTAAAAAATGGATGTTCTAAAACATCGATGTTTAAAAACATCGATGGTTTTTGGACGATGTTTTATTGGCATCGATGTTTTAATATTGAATATCGATGTTTCAAAACATCGATGTTTTGTTATCGATGTCGCATCCCTACAATATATTAGGCACTTCACTCAGAGAAAAGTAATACTTATCGTTGCTAATCCTTTCTAGATTCACTCATATAATTAGCCAGATGAAAATAGTTTGTTAGCCACTGCAATATCACATTCACTAAATTTCTTTATTTCAAGAATAAGTCTAAATTGCACAAACTTCACATACTTACGAGTGATCCTTTAAACTATTTCAGGTTTTTTGCCCACAAAAATTGGGAAAAAGGGTCAGGTACCCATCAGTAAGGTACTAAACGAAGTGCTCTTTATTGGAGCCTCGAGATCTTGACCTCGAGAAAAGACTTGCAGTGTCGTAATGTTATACAGCATCGAAAGAGAAACCTGCTAAGTACAAGAATTACATCTTATGGGTGATTTTCTGTCCTACTTTCGCCAACCGCTTTCATAAAAAATAGCATTTCTGAATTTTTCAGTATTTTTTATCAAATTACGGTCTGAATTGAAATTTATTTATCACTTTGCATAGTGTATGTTTTTTTTTTACAAATGAAGAAATAAATAACCTAGGAATTATATGCGCTTTTTAAAGTTTAGAATTTGAAAACTCTTTATGAATTTAGAAGTTTTATGAAAAGTTTTTCTACTTTTCAATATTTGTCATATGGTATAATACTTTAGGTTTTCCACCTTAAATTTTGACAGATACATACTAGTTTCTTTGCATTTATTACTCAAAAAAATCTCTGAAGTTTTCTATACTTTTTACAATATTTGTACTTTTAATTAAAAAGAAAATTTGACACTAAGGACATAATTTTCAATATTTAATTTTTTATGATAGGGCAGAAAAAAGTAGTATTTACCATAAAAGAAATCAAAACAGATACTAATCTAGTTTAAAAAATTTGACAGTTTTAATTCACCATCCACGTATTACATATTGAAGATAACTATAAATCCCAATTTGCGACAGTGAGACATCTATATGCTAGTTGTAAATCAGAACTCAAAATCTCATGAGATATATGATCTACTTTTTTCTTCTAAAATATAACCATAAACATTTTTTTCTTCGTGAGAATTCATTTTATGTGTCTTTAAAATCCAAAAAAGCCCAATAGAAAAGAGAGAGTTTAAATTTTGCCGTAAAATTTGTTCTATATATTTCTTTTTTTGTGTTAGGTTTCTATAACCACAAGACAGGGCCGCCCAGAGACTTTACGGGGCCTGGGGCAAACTTCTGTTGGGGGCCCCAAGAAATCTGATTAATCGAATTTTCTTTATTTAATTTTTTTTTTAGGGGGGGGGGGCGCCTTTTTTCAGGAGATTATTTTCAATTTTGAAGTACGGTACAAGTTTCAGAATTTTTTTTCGGAGGAAATCTAATAAATAAAAATTTAAAAATTCTTTGGGGCCCCTCCGACAGTTGGGGGCCTGGAGCAAGCCCCAGTTGCCCCCCCCCCTCTGGGCGGCCCTGCCCCAAGATATTGTGACAAAACACTTCATTATAAGCATAGTTTCTTGATAAGCATGGCAAATCGGTTTTTCATAAAAGAAATGCTAAATCTGTTTGTCAACACTTTAAAAGTCAATATAAATATTTTTAAACGCAAGCTTTGTTTACGCCGATTAAAAGAAAATAAAAGAACGAGGTCAAAAACTTTATTCTGCATTAAACTGCAAATTTAAATCTTGGCCAAAGTGTTTAATGTGTTTCTCGAAACTGTTACAAAAGAAGAAAATTCTAACGGACAAGACAAAATAAAAGACCCGAAAGGAGGAAACATTATGATTCTTGATCGTAAGCTATCATTACCCCTTTTCGAAACCACAAATTAGACTATTTCCTCATTGTCACTTTTTAGGGGGAAATCACAAACACTTGGTTTTCTTCACCTACTCCGAGGCCAATGATTAGCAACCTATATTCAGAAACATTCCCATGTAATTTAATATGTGTGTACACACGTGTTTCTCCAGGGAGGAAAGAAAATATTGAGTTCGAAATGTCCCCCTTTACCATTCATTAGAAATTTCTGTCCGATAACTATTTCTTTACTCCCTAACAACCCTTCTCTGAAAAACCAGATGCAGAAGTGGGTTAA
Source organism: Dolomedes plantarius (assembly GCA_907164885.2). Classification (NCBI taxonomy): domain Eukaryota; kingdom Metazoa; phylum Arthropoda; class Arachnida; order Araneae; family Dolomedidae; genus Dolomedes; species Dolomedes plantarius. Next base: position 151,421,738 of record OU015493.1, read on the forward strand.
TACTCGTGCGATCATCACCGATTTTTTAATTTACGATTCTCCTGTTGGGGGTTCTTCATCATGCGTGGGTCTGTAGTGTTGACGTTAATGGAAGGAAAAGCGGATGCATGGCGTATAACGAGAAGAATGCTGCAGGGCCATGGAGATCCCATTAGAGTTCAATAGGCTCTTTTTTTGTCAAGTAATTGGCAGAATGAGAGTTTTAAAAGAAGGTGTGAGAGATGTCAATATTAATTTAAAACCTGAAGGACGGCGACTTTAAAACATGAAAGGCAGTGAGCCGCTGGAGAGCGATGGGGGAAAACCCTATCTGAAAAGAAATATTTGCCCAGGAGTGAAATTTGCTTGCGAGTAAATTTTTTTGCTCTCACATTGAACAAATTTATATTTAAACTGCAAAAAAAAAAATATAATGATGAAAAAATGTTTTTATCCGAAAAGTATTATTAGCAAAAATTATATGGTATTACAAATTATTTTCTTTAAAATTTTAGTTATTTATATATTTACTAGCTGAAAACGCGTACTTCGCCACGGAGTACATTCAAATGAAATATAATGGTGAATGTATGCAATTAATGCCAAATAAGTAAATATATATATATATATATATATATATATATATATATATATATATATATATATATATATATATATATATATATATATATGTATATATATATGTAACAAGAAAACGCGTCTTCCTAAATTACTTTACTTTAAAGCATATTCTATTGTTAATAAAGCACGACCCCTTTTCCAAAAATTGCAACCTAAAAGTAAAGTAAGTATAATTTATATTAGCCCTGCAGATCATTAAGCAGGCATGTGAAGTATCTGAACTCAATAACATCCTCACATATGAGTGTTCGAAGTTTATGAGATTCCGAATGTCAGTATAGTGTCAAAATTCTTGAAGAACCCTCAAACCACTCTGGATTTATATCTTTTTTAACGTCAAAAACCCCACTTTGCAAGAACTTTATGGCCACTTATCCGATGCCCAGGTCAACAGTTCGCGGTTTTAACAAGCGTGGGATCTAGCAGTAAAGTCCCCGATAAACTTAAGTGGACACGTGAACTCCACAAATCTAAAGTCGCCCAATTAAAAATTAAGTAGTTTAGGCCCTCTGGCGTCAATATCGCAAAACACCCATTTAATATTGCATGAACAGAAGACTTTTCTCTCTCTTCGTTTCTAACTCTTGTTGCTGTCGGACCTACTGTCCACAGTCCGGTGGTTACAACGCTTTTCTCTTAACTCTGGCATGTAAACACTGCTGTTTTTACGTCCCGTCCTGGCATGGACGCCGGACAAGTCATATGGCCACTGCAGCTAATACCTTCGCCATGCTTCATGATTGAATAAAGGTGATTTCCTGGATATCGTCGGAAATGTGTATTCCTCTTCTATGGCTCCGCGTGTGTTACTCTCCTAGATATCATCAGTGTTTTCCTGGATGAACACTCCGCCCGACTGCATCACTCCTCGTACCGTTGTGCTAAATTTTCCAAATGTGATCATTATCACACACATATATATATATATATATATATATATATATAATAAATACAATGATCAATGTATGCAATTGATGTAAAAAAAACGAAAAAATATATTTATAAAAAAATCGTAACGGATATTTTATAGACAAAATAATGAAGAAGAAAATATTCAAATTAAATCTAATAGAACATACTAAAGAATATAGTACAGTTTGAGGAACATTTCTTTTACTGCATTTTAATTTGTTTTTGCATAATGTCCAATCGTCTGCCGCCTTAGCAAGAAAAAAAAAATTTTTTTGTCTATTTCGCTGTTATGCACGTGACACAAAATTAGTTTAAAGTATCAGAAAAAGAAAAGAAACAACGTTATCAGCATTTAATAAATTAAATTCTAAAAATTAATCTTTAAAAATTCACCAAAAATCAGAAAATGGAGATAAAGATTCGAAAAGATTTCATTTTAAAGGAATTTTTAGGGTCTTTCTCGTGGTATAAATTTTATAACCCTCGGATTACTATTTTAAATGCAAACTTGAAAGAATGTTACAAAAACAGCTTAAAATATTAATTTAAAAAATTTGCTTGCGAGTAAATTTTTTTGCTCTCACATTGAACAAATTTATATTTAAACTGAAATATATATATATATATATATATATATATATATATATAATGATGAAAAAAATGTTTTTATCCGAAAAGTATTATTAGCAAAAATTATATGGTATTACAAATTATTTTCTCTAAATAATTAAATAATAATTCTAAATTAATATTTTAGAATTTTCAAAAATGTCTCTTAGTGCACCCCTACACTAAGAAGAATCGCCATGCAAAATTTCAGCCCTTTAGGTCCAGCGGTTTGGTCTGTGCGTTATGTGTCAGTCAGTCAGTCTGTCAGTCAGTTACGGAACTGTTTTATGTATATAGATAATGCTTGAAAATTTTCTTTCGATGCTATTGAACATTTAAATATGATACTTTGACATATTGCATGTGTATTGGGTATTATTGCAACACGGGAGACTTATTTTGTTTATTCATCATTTGATAATCAAAACACATTAGACGATTTATTTATTAATGAACGGTAGGAGTTACGTTTTTATAAAGCTTTAAAAGAGACAAGTGCATTAATTTTAGACTTTATTTTGACATTTCGTTAGATATTTTTGTGTGTAATTTTTAGCTTAGCTCTCTATTTATTCTTCCTTAAGTCATGTTTCATTTTCAGGCATAAAACAACACGCTTTGTGAGAACGGAATTTTGCAAAGCTTTTCATTTGCTTAATTATAAGGCCTTTTAAACTGAATATGATTCATAGTGGTCGAAAACATAATGTCGTCGAATTGCAGCTACAGATAATTATACTCCTAAAAAACCATAGAGGTTGTCGCTGCTCTTATTTCTGCAAGTGGTTTCTGGACTCCATCTCTCTCCGTTTAATGATCTACCCTGGAGATAAATCGATTCTTCAGCCCCTGAATGTTCTGTGAGTGATCTACTAATCTGGGAATTTGAAGCTCCAAAGTTCAGTTATCATTTGATCGTATCAATACTTCAATAAAATGTAAAACTGCTACATTTTAGGTTTCCTTTAAAATAGCACAATCTACATTATCTTCTAGTATTACACATTTTGTTTTTCCACATTTCCAGATGAAGAGACTTTGGGTAAGGATCCACTTCAAGAGATTTATATCCAAACAAGCTGGAAACCCGTTCTTCGCTCGGAGTACATTCAAATTAAATACAACGGTCAATGCATACAATTAATTCAAATATATATATATATATATATATATATATATAATAAATACACCGATCAATGTATGAAATTGATGTAAAAAAAAACGAAAAAATATATTTATAAAAAATCGTAACGCATATTTTTATAGACCAAAAAAATGAAGAAGAAAACATTTTTTGCTATTGCAACATCAATTGTGCAATAAAAATAATTTTGTAGAGGGTGAATTCAGACATTACAATGCGAAGTTCGGGCAAAAAATGTCGATTAGTCCTCAAACGTAACGAAACTGTTAAAAATTGGAACAATAGTCAAATCATTTATTTTTGGCTTGCGCGCCAAACAACGGTTATTCAAATGGCAATGGGTGCTCTGCAAATAATCAGCGATGTTAGTTGTTATGTTGGCAAGAGGGAGGCTGGAGTTTTTCCGTTATTGATAGCTTATCACTGTGAAACTAATCAATTTGTTAAGTGACTGGGAGCAAGCAAATTGAGTACCTTAACAACTTTTATCCGTGAAGCCCATAAGAATAGATGGTAAGTTTTTCAAATTATTTCTATTTTCGTTGCATATAATAACCATTTGAGGGATATGATTGGGGAATTTCTATACTTTAATTTTCGTGTTTTGATGGGCAATGTTACCCCATGATCCATAGGAAAATTGGGGTTATTTTGCCCACCTCTCACTAGATGTGTAGACTGACTCGAGCAGCGAGGAGGATGCTGACATTTCTACTCATGACTCAACCAGTTTTGATGATTAAAGAACGATGGAAATACAGCAAAGTTCTGATGAAGAAAGAACGATGGAAACGGAGCAAAACATTCAAATTGATGAAAGGTGCCTAAAATTGCAAGCAGGAGACTTTGTGGTGTGAAACTGCTCAGGAAAAAAAAAAAAACTTTGAAGCATTTCCTGGCAAAAATTTTAAACATTTGTGACGATGGTGACATAGAAGTTTTCTATCCGAGAACTAAAGACAAAGGGAAGTCGCTCATCTATACTTATATATAAAGAGAGAGCGATTTTGTACGTGGAGGGTAATCTTCAGAACCACTATACCTATTTGAAAATTCTTTCACTGTTTGAAAGGTACATTATTCCAGATGGACATAGGCTATATATTATGTATATCTAATCAGTAGAAATAAAGTTAGGGGCTTAATCCTAACAATCTCCATTGTTACCGCTACTGTCCGCTACCGTTTTTTGTGCCGAAGTCTTCAAGGATCCTTAGCGTGGTGCTATCTATACTTATATATAAAGAGAGAGCGATTTTGTACGTGGAGGGTAATCTTCAGAACCACTGTATCTATTTGAAAAATTCTTTCACTGTTTGAAAGGTACATTATTCCAGATGGACATAGGCTATATATTATGTATATCTGATCAGTAGAAATAAAGTTAGGGGCTTAATCCTAACAATCTCCATTGTTTCCGCTATTGTCTTCTACCGCTTTTTGTTCCGAAGATTTCAACGATTCTTATCGTGGTGTTATCGCGGTGGGCTTCTGTTTTGACGCTAGCGGTTTTTAACCTAGCCGTTCTCCGGCACGCCTTTTTCTTTTAAAAAATTTATTTTAATTATTAACTAACATAAAATTAATTTAAGGTATTATTTAGGTTATTATTAAGGTAAAAAGAGATTTACAATTTATTGGTTATCAACTGGAAATTTATTGGTATAATATTTTGTTCAACCTGGACAAAGTCGGGACAGGCCGCTAGTATTTCCTGATAAAGTGGATGAATTACAGTTCTCCTTAGTATGCCAACAGTTATCTACTGAAATTTTAAACGAGAATCTAACAATTTAACGAGTGCCCAGTAGAAATATAATTTATAAAAATAAGAAATAAATAAAAAAAAATTTCAACTGTTCTCATGTTTATTTTAGCTCATTTTACCGCCGGCAAAGGTAACATTGCACAGAAGTGATTTTAGAGGCAGTTTTCAATAGAAAATATCTGGTGGGCAAAGTTATCCCTGTTGTCTAGGTAACTTTGCCCACTGGGTTTTTGAGTTATTACTGAAAGAGAAAGCAATAAAAATACAGTGATTTCCGCTTATAAGAATCACGTTTGATATTACTGTTTTTGATTCTTATAAGCGGTTGATTCTTATAGCCGAAATTTAGGTTTTTGGACAGGCACACACACACCTATATATACATATATTAGATAATTTGCCATAAAATACTCTATAATTTACGTTAATTATCTTTTATTAAAATTATTTTTTATCATTTTAAAAATACAACTTAATTTCTAAGCCTATAAATAGATACACATGATTATAGTAAGAGAAGAAGAAAATCCAATAATTGTTACCACATACCTGATTAACAGTTTTAACATTTCAACTTCAGGAAGGGAGAAAGGAAAAGTTTTCTATGGTAGTTTGGCGTAATGAAGTTTTCAGGAGGCTGTTTATACCTCTTCCAATACTAATAGTCTCAGACGAAGATTCACCCGTTTCACGGTTTGATAACGTGCTGAATCTACGAATGTTACGCTTGCCTAAGTGATAGTGAACACTTCGCTAAAGATTTGTGTGTTTCAGGGTCCAGGAAGCCGCAACCAGGATGTGGGAGGTGAGAAAAAAAAGAGTCCCTATTTTTTTTTGTTAGTGGAGAAAAGTGAAACCGGACCCGGACGGGTAAAGATGCCCCTGGGTCAAGCTAATAGGACAGTGTTGGGCTGAAGCGTTTAAGGGGAAATTATTATGTTATGTCTAATAAAGAAAGGATAAATTTTACGACTATATTCCCTCCCATCTTATCAATCTGACTTTAAAAAAAAGAGAAAGAACAGCGTGCTTTTTGAGGGTTTAAGTGGCTTTTTTGGAAAAATGAAAGGAAAGCGAAGAGTGTAAACTGATTCTTAAAACCGGTGGATTGATTCTTTAAAGCGAAAATTTTAACATGGAAATGATACATTTGTTTTTGTTTTCGCGATATTGATTCTTATAAACGGTTGATTCTTATAACCACTAATCACTATAAGCGTTGGTTACTGTATATTTAAGCACAATAAATCAACTCTATAAGCCCTCAAATAAGCCTAGAAATATTTTCCCTTCTCCAAATGAAAGAGAACTACACGGGTATTTTGCTAGAAATTTAAAATTGGGCAAAGTAACCCCCGGTTGACGGTAATTTAATAGAGATTACAATGAGAAATTCCGACAAAAATGTGGATTAGTCCTCAAAAGATATTTGGCTAACGTAAGAGACAGAATACATTTTAGAAAAAAACTGAAACAACAACCATACTATTTATTTTTAGCAAAGGTTTTCAACTTGTTCTAATGAAGGAAACAACTGAGATTTTGACATACTTTAATATTTCTATATAATTATTTTTTTAAATATATTTTTGAGGCAATGGCTTCGAAAGGGCAGTTTACAAACCTCTGATTAATAGTCAAAGTTTGAGACAATATTCCCGGTTCTACACATTGGGGAAAAATTTCACCTGCAAAGCTTTTTTAACCATAACTCAGGGTTAGTAGTTTTTGCGTACGGAACTGATATTTTTTGTTACCTGAATAGACCAAATATGAATTCTCAGAGAACGACGTAGACTTTTTTTAAAGTTGAATATGAAAACTATAGCCTTGGTAAAAATGTTTAGATTTGTGCAGCATTCTTATTAAAAATATTTTGGTATGATTTATAACCGTATCATATTTATGACAAGAACACTTCGCTTTTTAAATTCCTCATTAAAAATTATTGTTGAGTTTAAGAAGCCGTGTGTTCCAATTTCGCGTACTTCACAAGAAAGTGCGTTCAAGAGGGAAACACAGAATGGTTTGATAAACACAGAAGTATAGAAAAGAGAATCTGATTAAGAAACCAAAACATCAAGTTAGGAGAGTTTGTTATCAGCTTCAGGAATATATATAAATTGGATACGTAGATCGATAGAGTGGACAGTAATCAAGTTTGTAGACAGATCGACACGAACGAACGTGTGATCAATACACCTCAATCTACATTTTTATTGAACTAAATAAAAGAGTTTTTATTCAAAGTAATGCGTTTTGAGATTACATTAAAAGAGGTGTAGATTAGAGTAGCCATGTCAAGTTCCATAGATTATGCGTAAAATGTTTTTTCTTCAATACATTCTATAAGAAAGTATATAATAAATCCCCAAATGTTTTCCGAATGATAAAATTCTAACAGTATGTTTTTAAAGTAATTTAGTGCTAATTTTTAACTTTTTATGAATAAACCCCAGTGTTACGATAAGTGCATGCTCCTATTTTATCCATCCCGGTGTTAAAAGAAAATTCTACCTCGTTTCAAGTTTGAATTTATATTTAAACCCGTATGTTTATAACGTACCTTGCGGCGATTGTAGTTTTTCTTATGAAGGTCAGACTTAACGTGACTTTCATGCACGAATAAGAGAATTTAGGGATTATCAAGGTAAATCAAGAACTATCTAAGTCCAGAATTATTAAAAACACACCAGGAAATTCGGGCCTAAATTCATATTTTTAACGGCTTAAATTATTCACCATGATAACTCTGATAACTTCGAAACTGAATTAGATTTTTCTAGAACACCTTTTCATCAATAAAAATTCCTTTGCTTAGGCAATGACCTGTTTATGCATTCTTTATCAGTTTCCAAGGAAAATGTTTAAGCGTAAATACTTAATGTCCCACTTTCCTGCATTCTCCAAATTAATTAATCATATGTTTTTTATTTCTTAATTCTGCTTCATCTTCTCGATTCTATTTTTCGCACCTTTTATCTTCACATTTCGCTTTATTTGATTGCTTCATTTTGGGGCGTGTCCCTTTATATGAGAGTGAAAACATAATTTTTTTCCCCTCATTCCTTGACAGACAAACTCTTTTCAAGTCCCCGCAGACGTTTGACTGAAACAAAAGCTTCTGGAAAAGTCTACTTAATTTCCTATTTATACCAAAAGGTTTAATAATTAATTCTCGCATTTATGAATTGTCCTTGGGGACAATCATATATATATATATATATATATATATATATATATATATATATATATATATATATATATATATATATATATATATATATATATATACTAGCTGAAAACCCGCACTTCGCTACGGAGTACATTCAAATTAAATACAACGGTCAATGTATGCAATTAATGCCAAAAATATAAATATATATTTATATATGTATAATAAATACGACGATGAATGTATACAATTGATGCAAAAAAAATATATATATATATTCATAAAACAATCGTAAGAGATATTTTTATAGACAAAATAACGTAGAAGAAAATATTCAAATTAAATCTAATAGAATTTGCACGGGACGATAATACTAAAGAATATACTAGTACAGTTAATTTAGCACATTTGAGGAATATATCCTTTACTATATTTTAATATTTTTTTGGATAATGTCCAATCGTCTGCCACATTAGTAAGAAAAAAAAAGAATTTTTTCTGTCTATTTAGTTGTTATGCACGTGACGATAAATTTATTTAAAGTACCAGAAAAAGAAATCACGTGATCGGCATTTAATAAATTAAATTCTAAAAATTAATCTTTAAAAATTCATCAAAATTCAGAAAATAGAGGTAAAGATTCGAAAAAGATTTCATTTTAAAGGACTTTTTATGATCTTTCTCGTGATATAAATTTTATAACCCTCAAATTATTATTTTAAATACAAACTTTAAAAAAGTTGCTAAAACAGCTTAAAAATTTAATTTAAAAAAATCTAAGAAGAATTTTTCAAAAATCTCTCTTAGTGCACCCCTACACTATAAGAAGAATCGCCATGCAAAATGTCAGCCCTTTAGGTCCAGCGGTTTGGTCTGTGCGTTGTATGTCAGTCAGTGAGTCAGTTACGGAACTGTATTATATACAGTTGGTTCTCTGTTTAACGACTTTCAAGGGACCGTGAAAAATCGTCCTTAAGTAGAGATCGTCCTTAAACAGAATTCGTGAAAAAATAACATTTCCCTTCACACTTTACAGACTTAGGAGTGTCAATATATTTCTTAATATATTGGCGTGTTTAAAAATGTTATTTTTATTATCATCATTATTTTATTCACAAAAAGTTATTTTAAATTACATTGAAAAAAAAGAGTACAAACAATACAATAAATTACGTTTTAAAAAATTCAAAAAGTGTTGATTGCTTCATTCGCCTTGTTTCTTTATTCTCTTTTCCAGATTTTCTAAAATGTTAAATGAGTCACCTTCCATTTTCGATGTAATATAGCATCGGAGAACATCTAGAGCAGAAATTGCATCTGTGTAAGACGGTGGCAGTGTCTCGTTTTCCGTGTCTTCAACTTCACCTTCTTCGTCTGACACTGTGTTTTCGTTTAAAATATCTTCATAAATTTGTTCTACATTTCTGAAATCTGTTGTTAAAACATATTTATCACAATTGTAGAAATCTTGAATTGAAACATCCTCATCTTCAACAAGACTTCTCCATTCTTCAGGGGTAATGTCATCTTCGTTGATTTCTACATCCGTACTTTGCAGTTCCATTACAAGTTCTTTGTGAATTCCAGCAACGCGAAAGCAGTTTTTTATTGTGAATGAAGAAACTTCTTTCCATGCTGATGTTATCATGTGCATTGCTTCCAAGATTGTAAATTTTCTAATTTTTATACTGTCAGCCGAATTGTTTATTAATTTCCTAATTAAAGACTTTCTGTAGTATGCTTTCACACTGCGAATGATACCCAGGTCTAATGTCCGCAACTTGCTAGTGCAATTAGCTGGTAAGAAATGGATAGTCAAATTTGTAAGTCCAGGGATATTTGGAGTATGTGCAGTGCATCGGTCGATTAAAAGTAAAACATTTCTCTTTTCTCGATGCATTTTTGCATCAAATTTTCTAATCCAGTCAATAAAAATTTGTGATGTCATCCACGCTTTATTGTTATTGCGGTACTCACAAGGTTTCCTGGTGATATTCTTAAAACACCTTGGTTGCTTTGATTGGCCTATAACTAGTGGCGGAAATTTCTCAGATCCATCCGAATTAGTGCAAGTAAAACAGTCAATCGTTCCTTACTGTGTTTTCCACCCAAACACTTTTCGCCCATATACGTTAAGGTTTTATTAGGCACCATATTGTAGAATAGGCCCGTCTCATCTGCATTGAATATGTTCTTCTCATCATATCCATCTAATATCCCCTTCAGCACTATTTTCCATTCATCCACTATTTTTTCATCTACGGAGACACTTTCGCCAGATATGCTTTTAAATACAAGCCCGTATCTTTCTTCGAACTTTGTTAGCCAACCAGCAGAAGCCTGAAAATTTTGCCTTCCAAACTTTTCTGCCAGAATAATAGCATTTTCTTTAAATATCACTCCGGAAATTGGAATGTTAGATGCTCTTGCCTGATGAAACCATTGCAGGACTGCCTTCTCAAACTCTTCTGATCGGCCACATTGAATTTTTTGCCGTTTGGATTTGGATCCCAAACCAAATTTTTGTGCTGCTTCAAGAATTTTCTCTTTGCTTGCTAAAATGCCTTTGAGAGTAGACTCGGGTAGCTGAAATTGTCTTGCGAATTGGACTTTTGATATTCCAACACTTTCTTCCCAGTTTTCAATAATTTTCACTTTTTCGCGTAGCGTAAGATGCTTTCGCTTTGATGCCATTTTACTCTGCTCACCTCGTATTCGTACAGGAATGAGCTCCTACACACAACCATGAATTCTCTAAACATGAACACGTGCTTCCCAGGAGTGAGAGAGGGGTGCTCTTGGACAGTTCGTAAATCACATGACAACATGGTAGGTACAATAGAGTGATTCCACCCCCGCACTAAGAAATTCGATCCACCAGGGAAGAATGTTCGATCTTCCGAGAAACAGTAATCCCCCCCCCCCTCCTCCGGTTTTTTCCACTGCAACAAGTCATTGCAACAAACATAAAGGAAATTCCAGGTCTGTTGTTGAATCCAAACTCCCCCACAGAAAGGAACCCTCCTGTAGATAAAATGTTGAAGAAAAAGTTTATCATGCAAGACAAAATCGTCGTTAAATAGAAACAAAATCGTCTTAAAATAGAATTTTTTTACGTCGGAGGGACCGGGACCGGGAAATATCGTCTTTAAATAGAGATCGTCGTTAAGTAGAGCGTCGTTAAACAGAGAACCAACTGTATATAGATATATATACAGTCGAATCCCGTTATGACGAACTTCAAGGGACCAAAGGTTTTGTTCGCTTTATCCGGTGGTTCGCTATATCCGAACCGTTAAGAAAAATGCTAGAGTTCACAAAATGTATAACTCATTAGTTGCAATGTGTATTCAATAATGATGTATTAAAAATGATAAAATATATTAAAAATGATCATTAATTAATTAAATCTACTAAAATTCATTACATTAAACAGACACAATACTAATTAAATTACGTATACAATAGGAAAACGGCGGGACCAAAATTTTCGATCGTTATATCCGTGAGTTCGTTATATACCGGGTTCGCTATAACGGGGTTCGACTAATATATATATATATATATATATACTTTACTTTCTTGAAATTTTTGTTTGTTTGTTGTCGTGTCTTCGGATAGAAGCACTATTCGCAGAAGAGGGGGTACCAATGCCTCGAGAGAGGTTGGACTTCTAGTCCGGTCGCCCTCTAGAGGTTGGACACCCCAGTCCAGTGACGTAGCGAGCATAACTGGCGCCCGGGGCACGATATCTTTTTAGCGCCCCCTCCCCCCGAAAAACATATAGTAATATAATATACAAAATTAGTGAGAAAAGACCATTTGGCGCCCCTCTGCGAGTGGCGCCCGGGGCATGATAGACCCCCTTGCCCCCCTCTCGCTACGCCACTGCCCCAGTCCGGTGCACATATGAATACAAGGAAATAGAAACATAAATTGCACAATTATAGAAGAATTTTTTATTAACAAATGATGACATCGACGATGGACGATGGGTTGCCTTTCTAGACGGGGCTGACGAGTTCCCCAGTATACCACCAAGTCTTAGGTGGGAATCCCCCACCCCCGGCGTGACATGTTGATGTCTTTTTCACCTAGCCACTGGACGACTGAAATTTTTGTTCGAAATACAATTAGTGGCGTACAATAAATGCTTCCTGGCCTAATGAAAATTATAAGTTCATAACTATTTCGTGTTATAAATGCAGATTTTAAAGCTCTCGTATGCCCGGGGGACGACGTATTGTTAGATTTGCTCCGAAAATAAGACCCTAAGGCGCAGGCCTCGAATTAAATTTTAAACCCCTCGCGTTATAGAGCCGAAATTATCGGTTTTTTTCCCACCCCCTGATAGGACAAAAACGGAAGCAGGGGGATGACCTGACGTCTGTCTTGCACAACCAAATTTGCCCCGAAAATCATTAAAGTATTTCTTAAACATCGTGTGGGCCACAGGCCTACGCACAACCGAATTTTCCCCGAAAATATTTTCCGGGGGCGCAGGTCCCGATGTAACCTTAAAAGCGGTGACGTGTTAGGATCGAAAAACCGATTTTTACGCTCCCAATGGGAGAAAACGGTGGTATCGGGACGGGCCGACATACTCCTTGAAAATAAGTAACGAAACTACTTAATAAATAAATATGATTTGAGGATCAACATGTATCGAATATTAAACCTAATATTGAGAATATTCGGGTAAAAAAACAGCGTCATCCGTTTCACTGCTTATCTGAAAAATAATTACAAGCACTCATACACGCACATGCCCTTATTTTAAAAACATGCTGCTGAATTGCCACTGCTGCTTAAAAGTTAGAAAATTATATATCTAAATATTTTAAAGGTAAAAGTTACTCTTCACTATTGAATTTAATTTACTAATGATTAAAATCTAATACATTAAAATGGAATAAGCGCCCGCCAAAATTTTTCTGACAGGGGATACAGATCGAACACACCAAGATTACGTTGTTTAATTTTTGATTTTTACTTTTTTTTTAGTATTTTTCAAAATATTTGAAGAGCTAAAAAAGGGCTTTCTGAATTTCTTTTAATATGATATTAAATTAAAACAATTAGACATAGCAATTCAACATAAACAATTTAATTTAAGAGTTTAAAGGTCAGACGTTTTTGATTTCTCAGAGACAAGTTATACATATAGAACAGTAAAAAAAAATCAGGTAGTCTCTTCGAACGAAACTTCCTCGGGTAATTAACGTAGGGTTACTTATCGTTGCTTACCTCTTTTGTATGTTTATATGTACGTATATATATGTATATATATATATATATATATATATATATATATATATATATATATATATATATATATATATATATATATATATATATATATATATATATGTGTGTGTGTGTGTGTGTGTGTGTGTGTGTGTGAGTCAGTCAGTCATTCAAAATTTTGACGCATTTTGGTACTTTTCTGTTTAATTATTTACTGCTTGCCCAAGCGATACAGACTGGGTTTGGAACGCTGCCAAAATTATAACTCGCGACGAGGGACAGTTTTAGCATCTGAAATTTTGCTTTCCCGAGAACTGTTATGGAGGAACGTAATCCTACGTTTAAATCCTTAAAAGATCAGATAGATAGTTTTTGTAACTGGTTATTTAAGACGGATAATTAAGTATATGGCCTGGGTTCTTAAAAATAGAATTAACACATTTCTTTTTCCTGGCAAGGTATTATTTAGATAGCCATATATATCCTATTTATCACTCCTGTGATGTTTTTGTCGATACCGGACCCTTGAGCTGTAAACGAGATAATAATACGCTTTGCCAAAAACGGATTAAAGTATGTAATACTGATACCAAGGTGATTCCTACTTAAGTAATTCAAGGCTTACACTGCAAGTGATATAAGAAGTAAATGTTCTAAGGAGGATTTTCTAAGAGGTGAATAAAGACGTGAGGACTGCATAAACGTGACATGAATTAATGTCTTTGCTCCTGCCACTCAAGACATCGAGAAAACAAGAAAGTTGGCAGGGGAAATCAAATAATTTTTTCCTAATCCTTTAAATTTGTTATATTTTATGGGTTTTTTCCTCGTTTATGAATTTTGTTTCATACATACTCATTAAATAGCTAAATCACAAAATGATAAATCTATAATACAATTTTTTCAATTTAAAAGTGGAATTAAATACCTGACTTTTATATGAGGTATGTGTAAAAATTGTATTCGCAAAAATTATATAATATACATAATATGAATAATAATATGTATTTTATTATGCATAATAATATGCATATTATATACATAATATGCATAATAATATGTATTTTAAACATATTATTATGCATATTATGTTTACGTTGTACATACTTGTATAAACGTATAAAATTTAATTGTATAGATTAAATTTTCATGTACGTACACACACATATTACACACACACACACACACACACACACATATATATATATATATACCGGGTGCGTCATAAATTCGTGCAAAGTCAGAAAATTCGTAATAAAAGAAATAATGGTCGGAAAATTTTTCTGTTTTGGCGAATAGGATCAGAGGGACATTGGATTCTTTTTCCACGTAAAAAAAAAAAAGTTGCCAAAAGTAACCGAAAGAGGGCGCTTTTGCGTGACTACGTTAAGTCTGCATTGCAGGAAAGACATGCGTTACCTGTTGTCACCTTCATGCAGGATGGTGTCCCGCCCCACATTTCACGTGATATCAAGACGTTCCTGTTGGAATCTTTCACTGAAGACCGAGTTCTATAAGTCGCTGTTGTAAGGTTCAGTGACCCTCACGATCACCAGACTTGACCCCGGCAAGTTTTTAGTTGGGGGGATACTTAAAGTCTCATGTACAGGGGCTTCCCAACCACTTTGGTTGATCTGAAAAATGCCATTCGACAGACAGTCGCTGCCATCGATACTACAATCCGCTGTAATGGGCTTAGTGACGCGCCTCACTTGCCTATTACCCTGTGCTGGTAGTAATGTTAAACATCTGATATTTTAAAATAAATGTACAGTCTCATGTTATTGCGATCTGTTTGATTTTCTGTTTGAGGTTGCCTGATTTGCATAAAACGTCTCAGTATGACGTGTGAGCGCCCTCTTTCCGTTGCTTTTGGAAACTTTTTTTTAACATGGAAAAAATTCCAATGTCCCTCTGATCTTATTGGCGTAAACAGAAAAAATTTCCGAGCATTGCTTCTTTTATTATGAATTTTTGCATGAATTTATGACGCACCCGGTATATATATATATATATATATATATATATATATATATATATACCGGGTGTCTCAAAAATGACCGACGATTTGAAAAATCAATTAAACAAAAAAGGAAGGTGATAGAAATGTACGGTTTGCTGCATTCTGCTTAGGCAACCAGGGAATTTTTTCTTACCAATTTTCAAAATTAGTTACAAAGTTCGCCAACAGATGGCGCTCCTGACTGGGAAAAGCTATAAAACAATGTTTTCAAAGGAAGAAGTATACTCAAAGCGGCATGGATTGGCCTCCCTATTCACCAGATTTGACACCTTGAGATTTTTTTCTTTGGGGGTACATGAAAGACCAAGTGTATCGTCACAATCCACAAACTATAGATGAACTGGAACAATACATTTCTGCTGCTTGTCAGAACATTCAAACTGAAATTTTTGCACTGGCGTCTACGAATTTTGTCCTCAGACTGCGCCACGTTGTTGCTGCAAACGGTGGTTATTATGAAAACATTGTTTTATAGTTTTCCCAGTCAGAAGCGCCATCTGTTGAAGAACTTTGTAGCTAATTTTGAAAATTGGTGAGAAAAAAATTCCCTGGTTTCCTAAGCAGAATGCAGCAAACCGTACATTTCTATCACCTTCCTATATATATATATATATATATATATATATATATATATATATATATATATATATATATATATATATATATATATATATATATATATATATATATATATATATATATATATATATATATATATATATATATATATATATATATATATATATATATATATTATATATATATATATATATATATATATATATATATATATATATATATATATATATATATATATATATATATATATATATATATATATATATATATATATATATACATTACATATATATATATATATATATATACATACACACACATTACATTCTTGAAATATTTATTCGCAATACATTTTCCTCGAATTTAGCAATTTCATTCCACAAACGAAACAAAAGAACCCTCAAAGAATTAATATATGATTACACAAATAGCAATAGATGATGTATGCATACAAAATACCGCATAGAAACATCAGTCTTTTTTTTTGAATTTTTTTTTTAAAGGGCAAGACATCTAACTGCTACAGCGAAAGTTTACGAATGCCTTTAAAAACTGTGCCCGCAAACTTCCATCATATGAAAAAATGTGCCAGCTTTTCAGTGTTTACTTTGTATACATTTATAGTAAGATCCCTTAATTTTAATCAAAAAATCCAAATAAATAAATACTACCATAGATAAACTTTTAAAAATTATACACCATCCATAGCTCTTGTGTATTTTAGTTATTTTAACGAGAAATAGAAAAGAAAAAAAAAAGGTGCATATAACGCTCTCCTCTTCGGTTGACAACATCTGCTGCCAAGAGAGAGAGAAAAGAACTGAAAGAGTGGCAAAAGAAATATTCAGGATTCCGTAGGAGTGGTTTATAGTAGAAATGAGGAGGAGCATAATAAATGCATTTTTAACAAGATTAGACGAGTGAATAAACTTAAAGATCTATAACTGAAACTGACCCTTTTTTTCAATACGTATGCACATCTCTTTTATGATTGATTACAACATATAAGCGATATACAGCTGCATGTTATATGAAAGTAGAGCATTCTCAGGAAATGTTTCGTAAGTTGAAATGACTTAAAGCAATGAATCAATTATATTTAATCTACAACGAAGAACTTTAAGGCGTTCCTAAGTTCAAAAAATACACATCCCCATCCTAACAAATTACGCACAGACCATTTCATACATACTAATATATAGTAAAAAAAAGAGACGATACGTGAATATATAACTATTAAATGAATGCCCGTTCTTCTCTACGGAATACATTAAGACAAAAAAATTATGTAATTTGGTTAATTTAACTTTAATTACTTTAGCAGTAAAGGGTTATAATAACTCAGAGGAGTTCATTATATAATTTAACGGCAGTGATCGGACATTAATTATGGGTTTTACTTTTTCCGGGAATTCAAGACCCTTAAATAAACTCCTTAAATGGTGAATTAAAAAAAAAAAAGTTCTTAGTGACCCCTTAGGCCCATAGAGGAAGCACCATGCAAAATTTTAACTTTCTTCGACTCAAGGTTCGAAAGATAACGTGATAAGAGAATAAGGGAGTGAGAGGCATTTGGCTTTTATGTGTAAAGATGAACACAACTTCAACGAAATTTCAAACTTAAAAATTCAAATTTCTATAGAGGTTTTATTTCTTATTCAAAGAATATAGTACACTTCTGATTATCTGGAATCATGATAGGGAAGGAATTTTGGTTAATACAAAATAATGGATAAACGGCTAAACTTAATACATTTGAATACATTTGTAAGAAAAAAACCGAATTTTCAAAAAAATTCTAGTTCTTTTCATTTGGAGCAGCTTTTGATGAAACTCTGTGAATTTTGCGTTTCGTGAGTCGTACTTTCATATGAAAGTAGTTCGGTTGAGATGCGACTTTAAATAAGGGTATTCGAATTTATTTTTACTTTTATTCAGGGGGTTTAAGTTCGTTTCAACACCCTTACAGTATGGGATTTAAAAAAAAATTCTTAGTGAGCACCTAGGGCCTAAGATAAACCACCATGCAAATATATATATAAGTCCTAGGAAGCGAAAATTTTGCATGGTGGTTTATCTTGAGCCCTAGGTGCTCACTAAGAAATTTTTTAAAACATCCATGCTGTATGTATATATGTATGTATGTGTACACACACACATATATATATCTTTATATATATATATATATATATATATATATATATATCCATATATATGAATATATAGGACTAACTAACCAATGGCGCAACAGTCCATTGTGGACCAAGGCCTGTGGTGCCCATCTCCGCTTTCTTAACCGTGGGCTTTGGGTGCCATACAGCATATGTCTCGGGCATGTGGTAGGCCTGCCGCGGGACCTCCAGAGTTAGTTCCCAAGCATGTTTGATTCTCATTTTATCGACCCACTGAAGGGATGAGAGGCTGAGTCGACCTTACCCAGTCGCAGGGTCAAACCATGGACCTGTGGTGTGGCAGCTTGAAGCTTTTAACCACTACATCCATACCATTTTAACCATAGTTAGATAGATAGATAGATAGATAGATAGTAACTACAGTCTGCGGTATCTTCAGCAGTTATCATAATATTTTCCTTTTGTACGTATAAATTGTATAAAAAAACCTACGGGGGGTAGTTTAATACTCGCCTTATGTCTTTATATCATTCACTAAGAGTAAGATGTTTAACTACGCCTCTAGTTTTACGGATAGCACCATAAGAGTTTGGTTTTCTGATACCTTTGAATACATCTCGCTGACGGACGTACAAAACATATCGAGAACACGCCTGCTCGCAGGCAAAGCCATGAATAGGAGAGGGCATGCTGTTTCTATGAGCTTGTTGAATAACGAATCTGGAGCACTATTTTCATTTTTCATTTCTCTTTTTTAAATTCAAGAATCCACTCCATATTTTTCTGGTTGGGGAAAGCGGTTATAAATCTAGGTATTTCATAAAAGTGAAGAAGTGAAAAGCGAAAACTTAGAAAAACCAGGAACACTTGGATTTAAAGGCAATCGGGATCCCGAGTCTTCGACCCATGTTCTGAAAACAGATGAACTGTAGTACCTAAAGGTCTCCTAAGATTCTTTAAGCTTTTTAGAAGTAGACTGCAGAATATTTTTAATCGAAAAAAATCAGTATAATGTATGAATATTTAAGTATATCCCCTATAAAAAATTTATCGTACTTTTAATTCAAAGATTTTAATGTTTGAAATAGTACTTTAAATGTCTTAAAATAAAGCTTCCTAGGTATGTTTTAGGAGAAATCAAACAAAAATTATTACATTTTCTAGTAAATGATTTAGATTACTAGTTCGTTAAATACCTCTTATTAAAGTCATCTACAGAGCCTTCATGAAACAAACTAAATTACTTGATATATATTTCTAACGACCATCTGCCAGGACTGGAATTTGAGTCCAGGTCTCGAAACCTCGGGCTTGTATCATGGCAACACAACACTCCGTCCATGCGAGGATGTGTTTCTCTCAACTACCTCCGCGTTTTGTCCCTTTTTGATTAATAGGCCAATGACACAGGATGTTATTAATGTGATTAATGTATTTGTGTTCGACTTTTTTCGTTGATGACGCACGACATTTTTTTCTGGGAGGAATATTTCTTGCTTGCTTTCTAATGGCCCCGATTCACTTTTCTACGGTCGGATGCCACATATAGAATCTTCGAGGTCCGAAAGTCGAATTCGGGTTTATAAACTTTGAGGCCACTATTCTATAAATTGAATTGCCCTGGTCATATGAGGAATAAATTTTTATGATACCTCTCACAAATTATTACTTTCAATCTTGCGAAGTAAATGGCTGAAAAATAACTTTATCCAATCACGGTCAGCTTTACAAGAAATTTATACTTTTGCGGTTTCTTAAAGTTGAGATTAAGATATAACTGTATTTGTTAATGTTAAACCAGTCTATTTCATTGTCTCGGTATATCTAGTGTTAAGAACTTCCAAAATATACCATAACATTCAAAATATCTTTTTGATCTGTAAATATGACTTACCTTTCAAGGTAACTTAAAAGAAAAATGCATTTAAGAAAATTGGATGCATAACTGATTTTCCTGTAAAAACATCTGTAAATAGATTACATTGTCAAACCATGTTACCGCACGCATGATATAGTGGTTAGCACCAAAGGCTTCCATGAGTGGGCTCGGGTTCGAATCGCAACTAAGTCAGAGACATTCTGGTGTTGTCCTCTCCTAGAGAAAATAATATAGGGCTTCTGTTTCATCTGTATGGAGTCCCCATTGTGAAATCACCGAACAACTTTGCTGTGTGAAATGGGTGAATATCGAAAGCGCCTGTCGCGTAAGGAGAATTTAAAACAAAAAATATCCTGTCAAGTGACTCAAATTTTTAGAAAACTGATTTTTTTTTTTGCAAACAAATATATCACAAGTAAACAATGTGAGAATCAGAAAACGCAATGATTTAGAATAACATTATGATTTTTCTATAAGTTGCATCTTTGAAGAATATCTGACATATAATTTGCAATTTCATATGTTTTGCTAGCAAGGGTTTGAAAGAGTCACTTAAAATCCTCTATAACAGAGTATTTGTAAATCTTGATATCAACTTTTTCAACCTATTATCAATGGTCTGGTTTTCTGGTAACGTAACAAAAATTCTGTTATTTGCGTAAGAAAATTCCCTAAAGATGTTTTCCATCTTTAACGAGACCAATTCCAAATGTTCCCAAGTCACCTTAAATGTGCGTTAAAATGAAAAGACGCGCTATTAAATCCATTTACACCAGTAAGATACCCTTTTCCTCTTTCATGACGATCGGATTGTATTACTGATACTGTCTGACAAGTAGGCTATCACCTCCACAAATCTTCTACAGCTGAAAATCCTCCCCAGCCAAGCAAATCATCCTAATCTAATTGTCATGAAACATTGATTCCCCGCTCATTTCTCTCGTGTAGGATTACTTTCGGATCAAGCTAATTAAACCATTGAAAAGTGAATTAAATTAGTGTGCATGAGAGGGTTTTACGTTCAAACTGGGCTGAGAGAAACCTGATTGCATTTCTTCACCAGTCTCACTTTTACGTTAGCACTTCAGACTGCCCGTTCTCCATGGTTGATATCGGGTCGTATGGATACGGATGCTATGTCAAACGCATTAGTTAGTTAGCCTACGCATTAGTTTATCATTAACTATTTCATGGTCGTAAATAAAAAGAATATTTATCACTTAAGGCTGCTATGTACTAAGAAAAAAAATCGTATTTCCCTTTTCCTCTTCTTGCAGACTCTTGTGGTGGGAGAAGTCCAGTTGACAGTTCGGGAATTCCACCCCCCTTAGGATTGACATTTTGAGGGATTGTACTGGCTCTCTCTATTTAGGGGGGGGGGTTAAGCTCTGCCCTCAAAAGTTTTATTTAAAATATATTTTTGTCAACTATTTACAGGTACATAAATGCTGATAATCAAATAATTGGTATTGTCAGATATCCTGAACTTTTCTGCACCTTGCAACAGGATTCATTTTATAAATTTCGTCCACCGAAGGAATTTATGAGCGTTTAAAACATACTATACCAGATTTTTCCCCGAAAAATATAAATTTTAAAATATTAATTGCATTTTTTTAAAAACCGAAAAATGTACACAAATGTAAAATTTCTTTCTCTATGACGGAGTACAATTTTTTAAAAAAAATCTTTGAATCCAAGTCGGCAATCCGTGGACACATTTTCTCCATAGGTTAACATTGAGGTGAGCGAATCCAATCGGGTTAGTACATAGCAGCCTTAAACTTCCGGCTTATGTCATTCAGGAACAATGAAGAAATTAACATCTAAATTCCGTAGTACTAGAGAAACCACGAGAGTTAAGGCTGCTGTGTACTAACCTTATTGGATTCGCTCCCCTCAATGTTAACCTATGGAGAAAATGCGTCTACTATTTACAGCTGCATAAATGCTGATAATCCAATAAAGATGGTATTTGCAGATAACCCGAACTTTTCTGCACCTTGCAACAGGATTCGTTTTATAAATTTCGTCCACCAAAGGAATTTATGAGTATTCAAAACACTCTATACTAGATTTTTTCCCCAATTATTTAAATTTTAAAATATTATTTGCATTATATTACAAAACGTAAAATGCCCCAAGGTGTAAAATTTCTTTCTCTAATACGGAGTACAATTTGGAAAAAAATTTAACTCCAAGTCTACAATCCTTGGACACATTTTCTCCTTAGGTTAACATTAAGGTGAGTGAATCCAAAAGGGCTAGTATACAGCAGTCTTATACGTGGGAACGGAATAGTTTTTAAAACTTTTAGAGCATTTATTAAAATAAGAGTTGCATGAAGAGCTAACAAAAAGCAAAAAGTGACCGTGAAGAAAAAATCGGGTTCTCGACTGCTCCCCTAGTCTGTAATAACAATTAATTACTTGTAGATTTCCAACTGCGTCCAAAAGTTCCCCAACTGTGGATGTCAGTTCCTTCAAATACGATTTGAAATTCGGAATTTAAACTGAGGAAATTACGACATACTCTCCTTTTCCGGAATTGATTAAACAATGCTTTCTAAGCACAGACTTGCTGCCATACATGTTGTCTTTGATTATTCGCAGTAAGCGTCAACATTAGAGAAAAATTATATTCTTAGAGATATCTATGGAATATTACTCCTTTAGAATCTCAATAGGAAATTTTCTGGCAGTCCCAGCCAGTTAAATATGGTAAGAAATATATTTAATACTTCTAGTAAATTTTTAGCCGTACCAGGGCAACATTTGGATATTTTGCATGGATTATTAGACATGCAGAAAAAAGCATTCTTTTTTGAAATTTCAATCAGCTGCTTAAAAAGTATTGAAGTTAGATCCATTACAAATCGAAATATCATTGGGGGAAATTGTCTTGTAATACTATTTTCCTTAGTCTCAAGAGAGAAACTTTTTATATACACTGGTATAAGAAATCAAGAGAATTTGCAGACTTGGTCGATTATCTCTAGAACTACTGTACCGATTTTAATGAAATTTGATATGTACATAGATTGATACAATACAAAACAAATAACCATTCAATAATTGTAATACACACGCATGATCGTGCGTAACACTCGTTGGAGTCGGAAGGTATGAAACAGCGGTTGCAGAATAAACAAAAAATGGGTTAATAGATGGGTTAATAGGGGGTATGGTCCCCTCTTACAGATATACAGGTCTCGCAGCGTGATTTCATACTTGAAATAAGGCAGTTTGGTCCCACTCGTTCAGCAACGCTGTTTTCATTCCCTGGATGGTTCTCGGAGGGGGGTTGCGAGTTGCAATTGCCCTCCCCAGAGCGTCCCAGACATGCTCTATAGGGTTAAGGTCTGGAGATCTGGCTGGCCACTCCATCCGGCGAATATCCTCACTCTCTAGAAATTCGTCGACCAGAAGAGCTCTATGTGGACTCATGTTATCGTCCATTAAAATGAACTAAGGGCCAACTGCACCTCTGAAAAGGCGATCATAGGACTCCAACACCTCATCCCTATACATCACACCAGTCACAGTGCCTCTTTCAAAGACATGGAGAGGTGTGCGGCCATACAACATGATGTCTTCCCAGACTATTAAACCTCCTCCGCCATAATGGTCGATTTCGCGGACATTGGAGGGTAGGTAGCGGGTCCCTGGTTCTTTCCATATGAACGTACGGCGAGAATCAGTGTTTAGGCTGAACCGGGACTCATCAGTGAAGAGAACGGTCGCCCATTGATCCATACTCCAATCTCTATGCTCTCTGCACCATGATAAACGGATTATCCTGTTCGTAGAAGTGAGCGGGACGCAAACAGCAGGTCTTCTTACAAACAACCCTCTCTCATGAAGTCTTTTGGAAACAGCCACCGTTGATACACGGGTTCCTGTGGCTGCATAAAAGTCACGAGAGAGCTGAGAAGCTGTAGCACTCCTGTTACGCCTTGCTATAATCGACAAATGGCGATCTTCTCTGGCCGTCGAGGCTCTTGGACGACCTTGCTCAGGCTTTCTCTCGATGGATCCGGTATCCTGGAACTGTTTCCATAAGTTACACACGACGCTGGGCGTTAAATTGAACTCTCTACAAATTTGGACTTGAGATTGACCTGCTTCTAGCCTCCCCACAATTCGCCACCATCATCTAAACTTTGGTGGTTACTCGTTTTTACTGTTACAATTTGAAATTCACCGATTGCTGCAAAATAACACCAAGAAATTCGCCGAGGTGTGCTAGCGAACGAAATGCGTGTTAACTTACGTGCGCTTATAAAGCCTGTTTCTCTACTGGCTCCACCTACACACACGTGTACGCTTACGTATTTGACGTACAAGATTTGCATTTTTGTCTAGAAGCAGTGGTTTTACATTCAGTTCAGTTCTTTTCATGAAATTCGATAAAATATGCAAATTCTCTTAATTTATTTCACCAGTGTAGAAGAATAATGAGGACCTCAGATTGGCATTTATTAAAGATTATATAGCAACAAAATATCTGAAAGACATTCCATGAAATGAAATGATTTATTTAATAATTATTTATTTCACGAGGACAGAAAGCCAGTAAACATCATTTATTTTTATTTGGAAACATTTTGTTAAGATTTTTTCTCGCGAATGTATATATTTGCAATGATCATTATACGTATAAAAATAATCAAGTTTTATGGCAAACTTTTCAATTCAAAATTTAGAACATGTTTAGCTTTTGGGTTATGCTCTAAGCCAATAGCTCTGTTTACATATCGTTACAGAGCTTGAGGTAGCCTAGTGGTAGAGTGTCGGTTTTCGTTCCTGAGGGCGCTCGGATTGAATCCCGACAAGCGCCATCAAAAATACCTCCGTGTATAGGCCGGATATGGTAACGTTAAATCTGTAAACCGGAAAGTGCCTCTAGGAGGTCAGGGAGGGTGGGAGAGAGTACGACCCCTCTAGATGTCACCCCCTGAGGGGGGGGGGCTCAATTCGCTCAAAATTGAGGTGGCACCTGGCTAAATCGAACTCCGACCCTCGTGGTGCTATTATAAAACCGATGCCGCACCCCACTGCCCTCTGGCCTGTATAGACCTGGACTGGAATACGATTCCGACCAGGGGCGTTAGAAACAACCAACAACCGCACATATCGTTACCACTTTTTAGATTAAAAAATTTATAAGAAACTTATTTATATAAATTTTATGAATCCTTAGAATCCTATGAAACCTATAATTTTTTAATAAATCTTTGAAAGTTAGAAAAAAAATATTTAATTTTTGCTTAAAAGGCAATTTTGTCAGAATTTTTACATAAAAAAAACCTGACGGCCGCTTAACTAAAACAGAATAATGGAAAGTTCTCCGAAATTCCTTTGAGATATCGTGCAAGGAATTTACGTGTCAGCAACCCTAGCATATTCAGATAGCAGTCGTAAATGAAGTTACAAAAGGTAATATTAAAATCGAATGCTGTAAGAATATGTTATACACTCATGGACAAAAAAATTAGCGCACCAAGAAGAAGTCGTCAAAATGAAGCGAAATTTTACATACGTAATGACTACTTTGATATAAGTAAATGATAAGAAAATCAAAGAAAAAAGATAATTTATTTCAGAGAAAAAGGCAAAAGAACGGAGGAGTTAATACTCCGTTGGACCCCCTCTAGCGCGAATGCACGATGCGATACGATCGGGCATTGAGTCATACAAGTTCTGTATGATGTCTTGAGACATTTCGTTCCATATTTGCTGTAACCTTGCCTCTAGTTCGTTCAAACTCGTGGGATGCCCAACTCGTCGTCCCAAATGATCCCAGATATGCTCGATTGGAGACAAATCTGGGGATCGGGCAGGCCAAGGAAGGGAAGTAACAGTGCGGAGACAGTCTTGTGACACCCTTGCCGTATGAGGCCGAGCATTGTCTTGTTGAAAAATGGCTCCTGGGAGCCGTTGCACGAGTGGCAACACATGTGGTTGCAGGATTTCATGAACATACCGCTGGGCTGTCATGGTGCCACGGAACAATACTAGGGGTGACCGTGTATTGTAGGCAATGGCACCCCATACCATCACACCAACTGTGGGAGTGATATGTCGTTGTACAGCAAAGGCAGGATTGAAGCGTTCACCATTGGCTCTCCACACACGAACACGATTGTCATCACTGCCGAGACTGAATCTGGATTCGTCGCTAAAGACGACCTGGTTCCATTCCGCTGCAGTCCAGTTTCCTCGTGCGCGGCAAAACTCCAAACGGAGGCGTCGATGGGTGGGCGTCAAGGGCAGCACACGTAATGGGCGCCGCAATACCAACTGTCCTTCAGCCAGGCGCCTTCGTATGGTTCGAGAAGACACAGAGGCCCCTAGTGAAGGTGCTACCTGTGCCTGGATGGCGGCCGATGAAGCAGTTGGCTGTACGCGTGCATTTCTTACGATGTGGCGGTCTTCTCGACGACTGGTCTGTCGAGGGCGTCCTGAGCCTGGTCTTCGTGTACATGACATCTTTCGGGTCCACTAGTCCCAACACCTCCTCACAACACAATCAGAGCGGCCTAATTGACGAGCTACTCGCCTAGCTGACCACCCAGCTTCCATCATCCCGACCATTCTCCCCCTCTCAAACTGCGACAACTGCTTATATTGTCTTCGAACACGGCGTAATGGCATGTCTATCTCAGCTCTTCCTTTGTAAATGATTCAGCACACTCAAACAAGCTTTGGTTACCTGTTTTATACTCCACAGAGTACGATGTTCAACGCCCTCTACCGGCTATACGTAATGCGCAATCACGCTGCATTTCTAATCATTTGCATATCTCCCCGACATGTACCTTCATTGCAAGTTTCGTTACGATCCCGCAATTATTTCTTGGTGCGCTAATTTTTTTGTCCATGAGTGTATTTCTATGAATGCACTAACACAGTTATTAGTAAATGTCATAATTATTGTTTTCTATTATTCAATTAAAATACTTTTAAAGATGACAAATCAGAAAAATTCGCACTCCGAAATGAAGTGATTTAAATTTACAGATTGGACATCATGGATGGTTCTGAACAAAAATATCCGAACATGTTGTATCTGGCTTTGCAATCACCGTAGAAATATGCGCTTCGTCATTTGATTCTGAAACCTCTATAACATGTTTAATTCCAGTTAACCGAATCCCCAAAGTAATAATTTAATTCATAATGTCGGATATATTTTTTCTTTAGGGCACAGGTTCTTAACTGGTGGTCCGAGCAAACCCAAGAAGTGTAATGTAATCGATAATGTTCATAATCGATAATGTTGATTAATCGATAATTAATCGACTCATTGCAATGATGAAAAAAAAATAGTTTCATTGTTCCAAAACGACCGCAAATTTATTAATTTTATGAAATAAAGAACACAAATTTCTTTTTTTTCTTTAATTTTGTACCGAATTCTAAAAATTCGTGTATTTCTTCCGTTTCTTGACGTTGCTAGTGACGTTCTTGACGTGAAGGAAAAAAAATTCAGGTAGTCTCTTCTAACGAAACCACCGCGGGTTATTAACGCAGGATTACCTATCGTTGCTTACCTATTTTGTATGTACTATATACACTCAAGAGCCAAAACATTATGACCACCTGTCAATAACGAGTTGGCCCACCTTTGGCGCGCAACACAGCTTCAACCCGCCTTGGCATGGATGCCACAAGTCCTTGGTAGATGGCCGGAGACAGATTGTACCAGATGTTTAAGCAACGGTCACGCAAATCCGAGATATTGCGAATTGGTGGTCTTTGAACTCTGAGCTGCCGTCCCATGACATCCCAAATGTGCTCTATCGGATTGAGATCCGGTGAGTTAGGCGGCCAGGACATTAACTGGAATTCAGCATCATGTTCCTGGAACCACTCCAACATAATTTTAGCCTTGTGACACGGGGCGTTGTCCTGTTGGAACATTCCATTTCCAGATGGAAAAACAGAGGCCATGTAAGGGTGCAACTGGTCCGCAATGATGTTCAGATACCCTGTAGCATTCATGGTCTGCTCTACAACAACCACGGGTCCCAGAGACGCCCAAGAGAACGTCCCCCAAAGTCTAATACCGCCACCACCGGCCTGTGTATGACCTACTGTACATTGAGGGAGCAACAGTTCGCCTGGAAGACGGCGTATCCTGACACGGCCATCGGCGTGATGAATGACAAACCGTGATTCATCTGATCAGGCAACTCTCTCCCACTGATCCATGGACCAGTCGCGATGTTCTCGGGCCCAGCGCATGCGCAGTTGGCGATGACGCTTGGTAAGCAAAGGCACACGAGTGGGACGTTTGCTGCGTAGCCCCATATCCAACAGTGTCCGCTGAACAGTGTGCTGCGATACTATTCTACTTGGCCCTGCATTGTATTGGGCTGTCAGCTAAGCCACTGTCTGGCTCCGGTTTTGCTTCACCATGCGAGACAGTCTCCGACGACCTTTTTCTTTGATAGCGTGTGGACGTCCAACACCATGTCGTCTACTGCTGGTTTCACCGTCATTTATCCACTTTGCATAAGTACTAACAACTGTAGGTCGCGAACAACCCACGAGTCGTGTAGTTTCGGAAATACTTGTTCCGAGCCTTCGAGCCATTACAATCTGCCCTCTATCAAAGTCGCTTAGATCCGCAGCCTTTCCCATCACACACAGAAGTAAGTGAAAGAATGATTCTTCAGACTCTCCAGCAGCAGTTAAATACCACTTCCACCTGATCACGTGCCTTCCACGTCATCCAGGCGAATTCATTGCAAAATGTAGGGGTGGTCATAATGTTTTGGCTCTTGAGTGTATGTATCTATGTGTTATGTATATATGTATTTATATATGTACGTATGTATATATATATATATATATATATATATATATATATATATATATATATATATATATATATATACAGTTGGTTCTCTGTTTAACGACGCTCTACTTAACGACGATCTCTATTTAAAGACGATATTTCCCGGTCCCGGTCCCTCCGACGTAAAAAAATTCTATTTTAAGACGATTTTGTTTCTATTTAACGACGATTTTTTCTTACATGATAAACTTTTTCTTCAACATTTTATCTACAGGAGGGTTACTTTCTGTGGGGGAGTTTGGTTTCAATAACAGACCCGGAATTTCCTTTATGTTTGAGACTTGTTGCAGTGGAAAAAACCGGGGGAGGGGGGGGATTACTGTTTCTCGGAAGATCGAACATTCTTCCCTGGTGGATCGAATTTCTTAGTGCGGGTGTGGAATCACTCTATTGTACCTACCATGTTGTCATGTGATTTACGAACTGTCCAAAAGCACCCCTCTCTCACTCCTTCTGGGAAGCACGTGTTCATGTTTAGAGAATTCATGGTTGTGTGTAGGAGCTCATTCCAGTACGAATACGAGGTGAGCAGAGGAAAATGGCATCAAAGCGAAAGCATCTTACGCTACACGAAAAAGTGAAAATTATTGAAAACTGGGAAGAAAGTGTTGGAATAACAAAAGTCCAATTCGCAAGACAATTTCAGCTACCCGAGTCTAATCTCAAAGTCATTTTAGCAAGCAATGAGAAAATTCTTGAAGCAGCACAAAAATTTAGTTTGGAATCCAAATCCAAACGGCAAAAAATTCAAACGGCAAAAAAATGTGGCCGATCAGAAGAGTTTGAGAAGGCAGTCCTGCAATGGTTTCATCAAGCAAGAGCATCTAACATTCCAATTTCCGGAGAGATATTTAAAGATTTTGTACTCTTTTTTTTCAATGTAATTTAAAATAACTTTTTGTGAATAAAATAATGATGATAATAAAAATAACATTTTTAAACACGCCAATATATTAAGAAATATATTGACAGTCCTAAGCCTGTAAAGTGGGAAGGGAAATGTTATTTTTTCACAAATTCTGTTTAAGGACGATCTCTACTTAAGGACGATTTTTCACGGTCCCTTGAAAGTCGTTAAACAGAGAACCAACTGTATATATATATATATATATATATATATATATATGTCAAAATTTTGACGCATTTTGGTACTTTTCTATTTAACTGTTTACTGTTTGCCCAAGCGATACATACTGGGTTTGGCACGCAGCCAAAATTATAACCTGCGACGCAGGACATCTGAAATTTTGCTTTCCAGAGGACCGTTATCGAGGAACGTAATCCTACGTTAAAATGCCTGTTCTGCTTTAAAATCTCTAATATATTTTCTGTGACGCAAATGCAAGCTCGAAAATCTCATTAACATTTAAGTTTTTATAGGACTTTATGTTTGCTGCTAAGTTTATTTTTACGCTAAATTTGTTATTGTCGTTCAGTTTATTTGTAACTTTATGCTAAACTTATTTATCATAAAAGTTTGTTTATTTCGAAAATGAAATCCATGTATGTCTGTAAAGCTGTTGGTTGGGAGATGTTCCCCGACGAATTTTTCTTTTACTTGAGAAGTGGTCCCTGACCAACTAAAAAGTTAAGAACCACTATTATAGGGTAAAGTATGGTGTGTGCTCCAACGAGATATCCCCCCACCACTAGTGACCTTCAATTAAGCACTTTCATTTGTACCCCCGAAAGCAGTGATCTATCACATCAACCTAGAACATTCTAAAAAAGTGCGGAAAGTAGGTCTAATTGGTAGTAATACCTCGAAAACATGGCTCTCATCAGCATGCGGAACATACCACGGGATTCTAGAGCGTTACGCCTTCATCCAGTATCGGTTGTTCATCAGAAATCGGGTGAAAACAAGAAAGGATGCAGACGTACGTATGTGCTATATTTTCCTCTTTCGGCCATGACGCCGATAGAGAGGGGCCCTAATTAGTAGTCTGAACTTGACCATGTTCATCTATTACTGCAAGGATGATGAACTGCCTTCTCTTTGTGAATGTTCGACGAGGATTTTTTCTTCTTTTATTTACCGATCATCTTTTTCTAAACCAGTTTAGATTGCAGCCATTAATGTGGTGGGAAGGAAGGGATGACTTTAGAGCAAAGTTGCTGCTTTGTTCCACTTAAAAACATGCGAATAGAGATATTGGTTGGAAGACAGAGATCATCGCGCGGAAATTGGAAACTTTTGCACACCCATCTCAGCTTTGATGAGATAAACGTGATCTTATAGATCATGCATAAGTATTGGATAACAGAGGTAATCGGAGATAAAAAAGATCTAATATTTAGATTTATTTATTCTCTGATATGTCACGAGCTGAAGTTAAACGTATATAGTTCTCTCGGAGGACTAGGTTTGGCCTGAAGTAGAATGGCAATTGCAAAGTTTGTCTTGCTTTGTGAAAAGAATTGAGACCATACTCATAAAACAATGAGAGAGTGCGTGCCGTGAATGTGCTTAGCCTATTATAATTTTCAACAAAATGATTGTTAGATGATTTAATGTTGGCCATTTGTCCGCGAAAGAGAATAAATTAAAGATTAATCCTTGATCGGATGAAATCAAATTTATTCATACGATCTGATTTGGGAAGGCAGATTAATTTTTATCGATTGAATCTTTTAGAAATCGGAAATGATAGAAGTTTGCATGGATGGAGAGATAAATTGTTAAATTAAATGATAGGTATAGCATTAAATGATAGTATAGCATTAAATGATAACTATATTGTTTTATTCATAGAAATGTAACATATACAAACACACGATTATAATTACTCGTTCATTAAAAAAATCAAATAATTTTAACGTAATGCTGCAGAATATTTTTACGTTCTGGTATTTCAACTACAACACAGAACTATGGTAGGAATGGAGATTAAAAAAACTAGAGTGCCGGTGAAAAATCATAGAAATCACAGTGGCGATGAGTTGGTAGAATGCCGGTTTCGACGTTAGGAGACTGTGGTTAAAATCCCAAAACCTGGCAGTCGTTAAGGAGGTGCCATTTTCTTGGAAAAGGGACTGAAAAAAACCCAATTAATTATAGTGGAAATGGGTGCAGTATCGTCGGGAAAAAATCTAACGCCCGAATTTTTTTATGTATTTAAAAAATGACATAACAGGCAATTTAAGTGTTGGATTCGCTTTTGCATCCTGATCATCGACAGCTGTGTAAATTTATAATTAAATAAATAAATCGAAAAATGTATTTTACCATGAATAATTGCTATATATTACGTTGATTTACACCTTAAAAATTCCTATTATTCATGTGTAAGAGGGTGTAAAAAATGTGTACTTGCCAAAATCTTGTACCACTGGCTCTAAAGAGAAAGGAATAAATATTTTTGAGGAATGGCTTTCACGTCATTCCCCACTTTCAGGTCATATTTTAGGCCTAGAATACAAACCCCGCCCTTAGGACACCTAGGTTCGAATATAGATCCTGACAGACAGTCGTCTTCTTTTGTATATTAGATAAAAATTAACCATTGAATTAATAAAAAAAGGAATCAAGACCAACTGAATTGGCGATATGATAATATACATATATATATATATATATATATTATTACAGAATCCCATTCTATCTCTCTATATAAAACAGTTCCGTAACTGACTGACTCACTGACATACAACGCACAGATCAAACCTCTGGATCTAAAGGGTTGAAATTTTGCATGGCGATTCTTCTTATGGTGTTGGGTGCACTAATAAAGATTTTTGAAAAAATTTTCGTAGGTTTTTAAAATTAAATTTTTAAGTTGTTTTAGTAACTTTTTTTAAGTTTGCATTTAAAATAATAATTTGAGGGTTATAAAATTTATATCACGATAAAGATCATAAAAATTCCTTTAAAAATGAAACTTTTTTCGAATCTTTACCTCCATTTTCTGATTTTTGGTGAATTTTTAAAGATTAATTTTTAGAATTTAATTTATAAAATGCTGATCACGTGATTTCTTTTTCTGGTACTTTAAATAAATTTGTCGTCACGTGATAACAACGAAATAGACAAAAAAATATTTTTTTTCTTTCTAATGCAACAGACGATTGGACATTATCGAAAAAAAATATTAAAATACAGTAAAAGATATGTTCTTCAAACTGTACTATATTAACTGTACTATATTCTTTAGTATGTCCTATTAGATTTGATTTGAATATTTTCATCTACATTATTTTGTCTTTAAAAATATCCCTTACGATTTTTTTATAAATATATATATATTATAAAAGTAAGAAGTGTGATATTATGAACGACAGATTTTTTAAAATATTTACAATATTATATATGAATTTATTGTTTCATTGAATTATTTATATATCTATTCTTTTATAACGGATATCTCGTATTGTTATTATTATTATTGTTATTGTTATTTCTATTATTATTATTATTATTTTGAATTTAATTAGCTATTTCTGTATGTATCAAGGTTATTACAACATCCACATCCCGCTATTTTAACCAAAGTAAAATTCTCACGATCTGATAAATTATCATGTCCTATTTAACTATGACAGATAACACAACTTCTCCTGGGATTTCATGAAAACTTTGGTGAATGGTCCTTTGAAGGAGAATAAGATTTATCTTCCTCCAGATCTTGAACCTTATAATGGTTAAGAAAATCCTGATTTCTTTTTCATGAGTCCATTTTTTTAAAATTATTCCGTCACGGCAGAACTCATCGAATACTAAATTTGAAAATCGTGATACACTCGCTGTGAGACATCCACTATCAGTGACGAATCCAGTCATCATTGTTTCAAGTATCCCCTCTCCAGCAGGATTTGGAAAAAGAATGAAAAGTGCAAGAGTTGCTTTTCCTCCAGGCAACAGATCTTAGTAACCTTTTGATGCCCGCCGTGATTCTCTTGGCCTACATGGACCCTCCCTCCTTTTGCTGGCTCTAAATACAAAGGAAATAAATAAAAAAAAAGGGTGTACAAAGTTCCTTCAATTTTTTTTCTTCTTCCAGCCGTTGAAAATTCCATTCATTCGCTAATTCATGGGACGTATCATGGCAGTGAAAGGTCGTGATCTGACCTGGAGTCACTTTCTCAGACCTTGTAAATCTCTTGCTTGACACATTTCTTCCTTTGTCGGACGTACGATTGTCTTGGGGGTATTTGGAGTAATGAACATGGTCTAAAAATATTAGGAGATTTAGCGCAGTTTGCAGGAAGTAACTGCTGTGGATTGTTAATAGAAGAGTTTTGACAAATTGCTTTGGACATTGCCGTACTTGACCCGGATTTAATTGGGAGGATACGGCTGGGGCAGTTCTAAAACGATTTTTCATGGTTTAATATTAAATACCTTTCACCAATTTTTTACTAAAAATAAAACCTTTTATTTTATTTTTCTTCTAATTACCTTTTTCCTCGTCTAACTCATGATCCAATTCAGTTTGCTGATTGCCAAGACCGATTAAGGATAAAACCGGATACATTAGGGCTCACAAGAATTATGAACCGTTTGCGCAAACGTATTTTGATATAGAACTAACACACGTATTTTCTTAAAGTCCGTAACAAAAATACAAATTCGCCATGAGTTTCGAATTAATAATTATAGTTCTTTATTAGGTCGTGGAATATTAGTTGTGACTAGCTGAATACCCGTGCTTCGCTACGGAGTACATTCAAATTAAATACAACGGTCAACGTATGCAATTAATGCCAAAAAAATATATTTATAATAAATACAATGGTCAATGTATGCAATTAATGCCAATATATATATATATATATATATATATATTATATATATATATATATATATATATATATATATATATATATATATATATATATATATATATATATATATATATATAATAAATACAATGGTCATTGTATGCAATTAATTTGTATGTTTAATATCCATAAAACATACTAATTTGAATTAAATTCTTTTAATACTTCCATCTCAGTTAGTCTAGTGGTTAAATTTTATCTTTTACCGTACTTTAATATTTTTTGTTAATTTATTTCGTAGTTATGCACGTGACGCAAAATTAATTTGAAGTATCACAGAAAGAAAAGAAATCTCGTGATCAACATTTAATAAATTAAATTCTAAAAATTAATCTTTAAAAATTCACCAAAAATCAAAAAATGGGGGTAAAGAGTCGAAAAAGATTTCATCTTAAAGGAATTTTTATGATCTTTCTTGTTATTGTTTTAAATGCAAACTTTAAAAAAGTTACAAAAGCAGCTTAAAAATTTAATTTTAAAAAATCTAAAAAGAATTTTTCAAAAATCTTCCTTAGTGCACCCCTACACTATAAGTAGAATAGCTATACAAAATTTTAGCCCGTTAGGTCCAGCGGTTTTGTCTGTGCGTTATCTGTCCGTCAGTCACGGAACTGTTTTATATATATATAGATTATCCCTACGCATAGTTTTCAAATCCCTAGAATCAATCACACGTGATGTTCCTCGACCTGATAAAGAAGTATAATAGTTAGTTTAAAATTCCTGACCTATTTTCACTTTTACTGTGAATTGTAAGAAGTTGTGGGTACTTCTGCAGCGTCAAGTTTCCTGTAATTAACATTTCGATACTGTTTTTGCCAGTCCGATTCATTCCAGAGATCTCGAATTCTTTATTTCAGTCGCAAAATTCATTTTTGAATTTCAATTTTGCATTATTTCGTTTGATAAAAGAACTAATTTACCATTTTATGCATTCAAGGAATTTTAATCCCTTACTGTTTAAGACAACTTTAGCGAAATATAAAGTTAAGTTTTTTGAAGAAAACCTAAAGGGAAATTATTAGATGCCTGAAATTTTCGCAATGTAACTTTTTTTAACAGTAAAATTTAATGAATATATAAATATTTCAACTTCGAAATTTGTTAAATTTTGAGGGAAAGAAAAATATTCATACTTGAAACGATTATCAAAAATTTCATAAACGTGTAAATAAACACAAATACCTCCTCTCACTTTTTACTGAAAAAAAATATTTCACCCTAAGAAATGAAAAAAAATCAGATTTTTAAGGTTATTTTTATTTTCCAACTGATATTTCTCTTGGTTATTTGGATTTCATCGTGCATTAGGGTGTTTTAACGAAAGTGGTTTTTAAAGTAATACTTGCAACACAGTTTAAGATTCCATACGATATCAAAAATTTTAGAAGGAACGTTTGATCCAGTTATAGCTAACAACTGACAAATTAGATTGCTTTCTGCTGGTAAACAAGAGGTTAAAAATTCCAATGAGTTAAAAAATCAAGCGATAGTAAAATCAGAAATATTAAATCCTCCTGTGGAAACAAAAAAATGGTAAAAATAAAAAAAGTCCTCATTGTAGTCAGTTAAATAAATACAACTGACATATTGTAAAGCTTTTCAAGGAATAATTCACTCTCGATATACTGTGTAGGCAAATTATGAATGAATTTGATTCAAAATAACAAAAAAAATATTGACAGAACATACTTTAGATAAAAATACAATGAATGTAACCAATTATTGCATGAAACACCTAAACTACCATCCGCTGACATACGTAATTTCTCTTTCTTCAACAACAAATTCTTTATTAATTACACCGAACAACATTTTGAATATATCGAAAAATAAATAATGGTTCTATTAGTAAATATGCGTGACTTCTAATTTCTGTAGATGTAGGTAGAATTTGAATGTAACTGGTGAAAAACGTCTAGGAAACGAGTAGAAAAAGAGTCTTTAAATAGAATCATTATTCGAAACCCACAAACTGCACTCGATGAAGTTTTATCTTAGAGCCATTGTCACCACCGTTATCAAAGACAAGATTTGCTGTTTCATATTTTGGAATGAAAAGATAAGCAGAGTAAAGAAGGTAATTATAACAACCAATGTACTGTGCCTGAATATATTCAGCCGCATCTATGTTAAATATGCCTATCGATCTTCACTGAACGAAATTTAAAATAAAATTCTCCCTCCTTTAACGCCCAGTAAAATCAGGAGATTTTGAAAAGGGAAGATCTGAGATTATGGTAATGCATCGCATATAAGGACATGTTAAGGTAAACTTTAATAAGATAAAAAAATAGGAATGTGCTTAAGCAATATAACAGGAGAACTTATCTAATCCCAATATTAACTGCGGTAACGCCCACGGGCTTTTTTACATTTTTTACTTTTGAGTTGGCAATATATACATATCACAAATACTAACCCTTACGCAAAATATGTATGCATTATTTCATGAAACAGATGATGTAAATCACCTGATATTAGACATATAGTACTGGGTACGACCCATTGTGGATGGATTAGCTGATTCCTAAGCTAAGAGAATTATTCCGATTAGAAACTGAATATTCCTGTCTTTTTGGAAGAATTTGAATTAAGAAATGTCATTTTCAGCTTCTTTAGAGTTGAAGATAGAGAAATTCGTTTGTGATGATCGTAACACGGCTTGATGGAAAGTAGTGTCACTAAAGAACAATAAGGAGAAGGTGTGAATTCGATTCCTCAGGTAGCCGTTTGTATAAAAATTAAGAGTTAGTGTGGAAGAGAAAGAAAACGTTCTAAAACAGAAACTTTTGGAATTTTCTCCTCTGCGGTTGAAAGCCATTCTTTTTCTTAAATTTCTAAATGCAAGCCGACTATGATTGGGAAATTTTCTCCCTCGTGCTAACACGAGACTAAGATAATCCAGTGTAGTTGTTAAATAGAAGTTTTTAAATATTAAATATTTGCAATTCCCTGCTTTCAAAGCAATGTCCCCGCAGTTTTTTCCCAACAACATTTTTAACTTTTTAAAACACTGTATTTATTTCTATACTTTCGTGACATATTATGCTTCTATTTGACATTATATCGATTACACATAAAAAAAATATAAATCTATCAGAGAGAATAAACATATAATTCTGCGTTTTGGGGTCATATCTTAGACAGCACTTCGTTTTGTTTATTGTGGTGTTAATGGGTAAATAGAAAAGCAAAATCTGAGAAAATAGGAGATTTTTTTCAAATTGAGCATATATTATGTTACTATTCCTGGTATACAATAGAAACATTTTTTCTTTTTAAACAAATAGTTCAATTCAATAATTAACCTACAATTTCCTCCGCGATCCAAGTTCAGCTATCATGAACCATCGATTAGCTCCTCATTCGAGGTCGTATCTAAAGGGGACAAAGGTTATGAAAGATGAATTCTTAATGCGCCAAAAATGATTTAAGGCAGAGTTTGAGGTCTTAAAAAAGAATTTGTAGCATAAAAGTGTCTCATGGAAAGGAAGCATTCGCATGAATCGGATCGATCTCATTTTGTATGGGTAATAGGTTGCGTTCTTCTAACACGAGGAAGACCTGGTTAGTGGTGATTAATTTATTGCTTCCATAAAAGAATAAATAATTCTGGACAATCTAAAAAAGAAATTATAATTGAAATCTTTCCATAGATAAAAAACACACTTTTTTTTTTATTTAAAAGCATACAGGAAACATAATGTTTCCACGTAACACCATTCTTATGACCTGTTTGAGTATTTGTATTGAATTCTGCAAGGTGCGACACGGTTTAGCTGCAAAACGCATCTTTAGTGTGCGAATGTTAGTAACTATGGATCTTGTGTATCTCCAAAAAATGTCTCATCACATTCTTTTTATGCAGGAAGGGGAACGAAAAATTAATCTAGAACCCAAACTATTTCACAGATAGATATCACAATATGTAATTAAAATAAAAAATGTAACTAAAATAGGTATGAATTGGGATGAATTTAGGTACAGTTTAGTTTATCTATTCTCAAAGCAAAAATTTCTTGAATTCCTACATTGGGCTAGACCAGCGGGGTGCAAACTTTTTTCGACAGTGACTGCTTTCGACAGTGACTGTTTTCGACAGTGACCGAAAATCACCGTGTTCAGTGACTTTCGACAGTGAAGTTATCAAATATTTTATTTCAGGAATACTTTATCGTATCTTGATGGATCCGTAACTTTCTTTATAAAAGGTTTTGATGGAAGAAAAATTTGCAGACTCCCTCCGTATTACATGACGGATCTGTACACTAAAGCTTGGGAACCGCTGTTTTAGATTTTCTTTAAATAAAAAATCTTTAAATAAAAAATCCCTCGACCTTTAAAAACCTAAATATCTTTAAATAAAAAATCACTCGAACTATTGAAAGTTTTGAACCTAATGAAAATTTTTGGTACTATTTTTTTTAATTAGAAAAATGTAAACAGAAAATAGAAACAAGAAGTAAGCAAATTTTGGCAAACTATTTTAAAAATCAATAGTTGTAGATTTTGAGAATACATCTGCTCCGCAAAGTAACAATAAAAATATGTCTTGTTTACCTTCTGCACTTGCTTTTGGAAAATCTCACGTGACTAAACCTTTATTTTTAATATTGATAGGTAACTCAAATTGGTTAAAATGAACAAAAATTAAAATTATAAAAGATCATGATTTCAAAATTATAAGCGACGTAATAAAACATGGGAAATTATTATGATGGGAAATTATTTAGAATTTAATTTATTAAATGCTGATCACGTGGTTTCTTTTCTTTTTGTGATACTTCAAATTAATTTTGCGTCACGTGCATAACAACGAAACAAATTGATAAAAGAAATATTAAAATACGGTAAAAGATTAAATTTAACCACTAGACTAATTGAGATGGAAGTTTTTAAAGAATTTAATTCAAATTAGTATTTTTATGGATATTAAACATACAAATTAATCGCATACATTGACCGTTGTATTTAATTTGAATATTTTCTTCTACATTATTTTGTCTATAAAATTATCCGTTACGATTTTTTTATAAATATATATATTTTTTGTTTTTGTTTTTGGCATTAATTGCATACATTGACCGTTGTATTTAATTTGAATGTACTCCATAGCGAAGCACGGGTATTCAGCTAGTGTGATATAAATTGAATTCAGACTATTCGTGACTGTTCCTTTTTTTCCCGCGACCCACAGTTTGTGCACCACTTTGCTAGACAATGGAATGGAAATATCTCTTGAATCGAAGAAATTCCTTTCTACCTGATGATTTCAGTGCACACATAATGCACGGAGAAAGTACTTCACAGCAATTCTGCATAATTTCTCCATTAAAACACAACTTATTGAGAATCTTTTCGATCGCCGTTGGAGATGAATGAGAGGCGGACACTAGCTCATTACTCTCGTTTGATTGAAGGAAAAAAAAGTTACGGTCAATGTATTACGGTGAGAACTTTATTGAAGGTTGAGGATATTTAACTTCTCTTTCGGGCTTCTTTTTTGGACACATTCATTTATATATATATATATATATATATATATATATATATATATATATATATATATATATATATATATATATATATATATATATATATATATATATATATATATATATATATACATATATATATATATACATATATACATGTACATATATACATATATATATATACATATATATATATACATATATATATATACATATATATATATATATATATACATATATATATATATATATATATATACATACATATATATATATATATATATATATATATATATATATATATATATATATATATATATATATATATATATATATATAAAATTTATTTATTTATTTGCGATTTAAATCCGAATTGACCTCGAAAACTGTTTAAAATATAGATATAATTTGAATAAAAGGGCTTTACAATTATAAACACATTTTAAATAAAGTGAGGAATATTTGAAGCCCTTTTTTCCAGAAAAAAAAGGCACAATAAAAAGCAATGGAATTATTCTCACTCAGAAAGGTACTAGAAATGCCTTCGGACAAATGAAGAGCTAAACTGCTGTCATTCATTATAATTTTTAAAAAAACTACTTTGATGAAAAAATATGTCTTCTTTGGACATTAAGGCGTTAGATTTGTTTTGCTACTATATTTTATTATTTTTTTGTCAATTTAAAATTTAAACAAAGATAATAAAGAATGAGGCTCGAATCAATTATTCTTATCTTAATTAAATCAATCTATCAGACTAATGCTTCCTTGACTAACTTAACAAATCTTTATCAGTAGGTCATTTATTAAAGAAATATATATATTATGTAAATCTTGTATAATCGTGTTTCTCCTATGTTTTATCCATGTAAAAGTAACAAAAATTTAAGTTAATGATAAAAATAAAATTTTCAATAACACAGTAATAGAGAAATTATATCAGTCGAGTAAAATTGGGAGCCTACGTGTCCTAATTTTGGGGCCTGAGGGGAAAAAATTTAAATTAGCAGATCTGTTTGTAAGCTATCACGAGGGTAATTTGCATTTGTATATCAACAACTTGGTTTGCTCCGAAACTATTCATAGCAAAGAAGTGAAATTTGGGTCGGGAAAAAAAGAGTCATGATATGGGAGCCTAGATTTTTGAGTCGTATTATTTCAAATTCAATCCCAAAACGTAACAAAATAAATTCAGAGGAAATGTGACAAATCTGAGATTTCTTTGAACATCTCTATCTCAAAGTTTCAGTGGTCACGAGGCGTATGGTGACTATTTAAAATAGATTTTGTGCCATGAACTGGCATCTAGAGGTCCAGAGGCAATGATCTAAAAGATAATCTCTTCGGAACCTCTTTCGGTCCACAGATCAATGTCGGAAATGACATACCCGGCATGCAGGGAGCTAATCAGCAGCATTTCTGCTCTTTATAATATTAATCTTTACCAGTATCTGGTTCTAATCTTGGATTAAATGTTACCAAAGGCATGTATAAACATAAAAACTCGTATGTACTCATTGTGACACCTGTGGGCGAAAGCGATACTTGGAAATATAAAAAAAAGACAAACATTATGTAACCATGTAAAGAATTGACGGTTGGTTTCAAAACAGGAGCGGCCAAGATCTGTTTTCTTCGGTAACATTTTGAGAAATAGGGGTTTATTGCTTATATCCTTTATCTTTTTATACGTGGAATAAAAAATTCAGCTCTTCATCGTATATATAAAGCAGAAATGGGAAATGGGTCGTGTATGTATGCGTGTGTGTGAGTCACAAATCGCAAGAACTGTGAGCCCTACCTTGATGAAATTTTCACGGTTTAATGTGCTTAGAAAATCAGGATGAATGTGATTATTTTCATCCCGCTACGACGTTCCATTCCCGAATTATGTTAGAACAAGTTTGTGCGGTATCAACGGATATTTTTGTTCAAAGCCATTGTAACATTTCAGTGTTGCCAATTAAATTATAACATTTGCGTAAAAATAAATAGACATGAATTAAAAACATGATTTATTCATATATTGGCAGATTTATTCATATAGAAAAAGTATATACACATATTTCATGATAGTAATTCTTTCTCAAAATAGAACTAAATCGTCTGCTATGGATTGAGAACACATTCACTGAAAATGAATGACTTTCCATCTTTATATTTTCATTTTTAAAAAGAAATATTCCGGCGTTCCACGTATATGAACTACATGTTTATGTACACTGCTAAAAAAAATTAGGGCAGCAAGCAAAGAAGTTAAGAAAACCGTGCGAGACAGCCACGTATTGGCATAAAATGGATAGTACACGCGTATCAATGCGCAATACAGAAAAAAAGACGTAAAAAAATTTGTAATTAAGCTTTAATTCTTTGAAAATATGGAAAAAACATGAAAAGATGATTTAGGGCAACAATTTGGTTACATGTAAACGATAAAAAAAGTATTGTTTAGAAATGATGCAAGATTTTTAATAGGGCGTGTGGTCTCCTCGAACAGCTAAGACTGCTGCACACCTGTTTTCCATGGATGCGATGATGTTATCGATAAGACGTTGGGGAATACTGTTCCACTCCTCAAGAAGTGCAATCTCCAAGTCTCGGAGAGTAAAAGGAGGCCTTGGTCTCACAGCAATGCGTCGTCTGAGCATGTCCCAAACATGCTCGATTGGATTCAGGTCAGGAGAGCACGCTGGCCATTCCATACGCTGTATTGTTTCAGCTTCAAGCATATTCTCCACAAGACGAGCTGTATGTGGTCTGGCATTATCATGCTGGAAAACAAAGGAATCTCCAATGGCTGCAGCGTAAGGTATGACATGAGGTCTCAGTATCTCGTCTGCATACCTTCGGGCCGTCAAAGTACCATTCCGAATGATATGCAGGTCCGTACGTCCACCTATGCTGATTCCACCCCATACCATAAAATCAGCTCGTCTGTATTGTGACCTTTCACGAACGAATGTGGGGTTATTTCTATTGCCCCTTTCCCTCCATACCAAAACACGTCGGGTGTCACACTCCAGACTGAATCGGGACTCGTCTGTAAACAGCACTTGGTTCCAATCATGTTGCTCCCAATCTTGATGTTCAGCAGCCCATCTTCTTTGGGACGCACGGTGGCGTGAGATCAACGGAATGCAGACCATTGGCCTACGTGCATAGAGACCTCCCTGATGAAACCTATTACGTACTGTTTAGCTGGACACCCTTCGTCCTGTTGCCAAGAACAACTGAGTGGCATTGTCTGTTCTGTTTCGACGAGCTGTTAACAGTATATACCGGTCATCAGTTGCTGTAGTGGCGCGTGGCCGACCTTGCCCTGGTCGACGTCTAACATTCCCTGTTTCTTGGAATCGATTCCACA
Source organism: Dolomedes plantarius (assembly GCA_907164885.2). Classification (NCBI taxonomy): domain Eukaryota; kingdom Metazoa; phylum Arthropoda; class Arachnida; order Araneae; family Dolomedidae; genus Dolomedes; species Dolomedes plantarius. The sequence continues at coordinate 151,465,335 of OU015493.1, forward strand.
GCCTTGCAACGACACTTCTGGCGACTCCAACAGCGTCCGCGACACGACGTTGTGATTGCACGGATTCAAGTCTGCCTATAATACGCCATGCCATGGATTCCGGTAAATCACGTTGTTGAGACATTTTCAAGTCACCTTTTCTCAAAAAGAATAACTGAACAATAGAATTTCACAGTTAGAACATCCCGATTTCCGCCCTTATGTTCTTTTTCTGGTTTTTGTCGTCATAAACTTTGATTTGCATATGAAATTTTCTTCTTCTGTTTCCTGCTAAGCTTTAAATTACGGATAATTTACTTTATGTTACTTATCGGTGTAAGTATTTGCGTAATTTCGTTAAAACCATGTGCTCCCCTAATTGTTTTGTGCAGTGTAGTATATACGTTTATATCCCACTTACAGTGGCTCCCAAAAGTGTTCGTACATTTACGATTTTCAATGAAATAGGGGTACATCCATTGATTAAAATGAATATTTCAGAATGGGTATTTAATAATAAGATCTATAATTTATTCTTAACAAAACTACATGAAATGTTTTGAAAACATAGTAAAACTTTATTTTTAAGAAACTAATAATCCAAAAGTAACAAAAACTTTATCTCACAAAAGTCATCGTACACTTGTGAAAAATCACAACATATTACTAAATATTCTAATTTTTCGTTAAATTAATACTTAGCGGGATATCCTTTAGCATCCACAACAGCTTTTAAACGTCTGCGAATACATTGCTTTAGTTCTTTTGTAATTTTTGCATCAATGTTCATCCATTCTTCCATCATTATTTGTTTTTAGTTCGCTTTTCGTGTGAATGTCGTGTTTTCGTACTCGAACCTCCAGTTCTCTCCAAATATGTTCTATTGGGTTTAAATCTGGCTATTGAGGTGGAGTTTTCAAAACTTGTGGACAATTATAGAGACACCAGATGCGAACGTCGAGAGCCGTGTGCTTAGGATCGTTATCTTGATAAAAAACAAAGTTGTCTCCAATACCCAAATTTTAAGCTGATAATTTTAAATTGTCTCTTAAAATATTTATAAAAACAGCTTGATTCATTATGCCATCAATAAATACCAAATTTCCTAGTCCTGATGCTGACATGCACCCCCACACAAGGATACCTCCACCGGCATGCTTAACTGTTCCTACTAAGTTCTTGGAATTAAGTTCCTCATTTTTTCTTCTCCATACAATTATACGCCCATCAGCACCAAAAATGTTCATCGGCAAATAAGACATTATTCCAATAGGTTTGGGGCTTATTTATCATTGAAAGTGCGAAGGGAAGCCTAAACTATCTGTTTTTCTCACTCCCAAAAAATTTTGTATGGGCAGAACACCCATGTAATCCAGCTGTTCTGAGAACTCGTCAAAAAATTTCAGGTGAAATTGAAGTAGTAAATGTTTCATTGAATTCTGCAGAAACTTTTACAGCAGTCAAACGTGAATTTTTCACAAATTTTCTAATTATAAATCTCTGATCACGTTTTGTTAACTTTGCCGGACGGCCTTTTCTTACCTTGTTTTCGATCCAGTTTTCTTCTTTAAAGCGTTTTTTCACATACTGCACAGTAGAATGGGATAAATTAAGTAATTTAGCAATATTCCGAACTGATTTACCACTTCTATGATGAAAAATAATCAATTTTCGAATGCTGTTTGTTGCTTCTTTACGACTACGAGCCCTTTTTAAATAATATATAGAATATTACGGCGTAGGCAAGCAAAAATTAAAGCCAAACGATATTTTAAATGCCACCACAATTCAAAAATAAAAATAAAGCGCCAGACGATAATTTTGATTATGAATTTATCCGAAAATATTTTAGTGTACGATGACTTTTGTGAGATAAAGTTTTTGTTACTTTTTGATTACTGGTTTCTTAAAAATAAAGCTTTACTATGTTTTCAAAATATTTCATGTAGTTTTGTTAATAATAGATTATAGATCTTATTATTAAACACCCATTCTGAAATATTCATTTTAATTAATGGATAGACTCCTATTTCATTGAAATTCGCAAGTGTACTAACACTTTTGGGAGCCACTGTATATGTTTTTCGCATGGTCAGCTATATGTGGAAATGTCTAGAGCAAGGAATCAATCAGAATTATACATTATCGCAGATGATAAAAAAAGAACAAAAAATGTTGTGTACTGGCAAGTATTAAAATGACAGAAAATTAGTTAATAAAGGAATTTTTTATTACTGAAAAAACGAAATTGATATGTTTAAGAGTTGTTATAACTTTAGAGTTGTTATAACATAAGGCTAATCATTGAAAAAAATAATAACAGAAACTGAATCTCGAGCGAAGCCGGGTAATAAATCTAGTACGTATATAAATGCCTGCATATACGTTGAAATATTTTCTTTTATAAATTAAAAATTAAAGTGCGCTAATTTCATAGCGTAGTAGCGTTTGTCTTCACGAGTTCTGAAAATCAACTATCCGCTACAAAAAAAGAATATATATTTTTCGATCCAAATGACTCGATCAATCACATGATCAAAACTATTTAATCTAGACCAGTGATTAAAAAATTATGAAACATCGCAACACCTTCTCCCTTAAGAAAAAATTTCGTCAGACCCCCTTCTGTTAACAGATATTTTTTATCAGCAATTTATAAATCACATTAGCACCCTCTTATCACGAATAAACATCTCTATTTAGTATCCTCTAAATACAGCAATTACACAATAACATGGTTATTCATTTACAAAAAATAAATAAAATGATACATGAGATCAATCAATACAATTAATTGTGATTGATTCAGATAGCTTTGGGATGTTGTTTGTTTTCATACTATGCTAAAATAATGTCTAATTCGATATTTGACATGCTGATACTCGACTTATGACCTACATTTCTTCTGCTGTGCATTTTATTTTTTTCCGATTCAGCAGCACGGAAAAAGCCCATCCTAAAATTTCTTTTCTTTTAAGCCTGTAAAATAGAAAAGTAAAAGCCTGAGTTTATTTTGATTGAAAGCAATTTTTTAAGTAGCAATCTGACGGAAGGTGTGTAAATGTATCCAGTACGGAAATCATCAATTTTATTTAAGAAATATTTTATCGTGTCTTGATGGATCTGTAACTTTCTTTATATAAGGTTTTGGATGAAGAAAAATTTGTAGACTCCCTCAGTATTACATGACGAATTCGTACACTAAAGTTTTGGGAAACGCTGTTTTAGACATTTTTTTTTGTTGTTGTTTGTGTGTGTTTGTGCAATGCGAGGACACTTTGTCGTGAGACATTCACCTTTTGTTAATCGCCGCGATTTACTGGCTACTTTATTATGGGATCCCCTATAGGTGAACCAGCATTGTTCCCTATGAGGGGGACTAGACGGAAACAACCAAGCCTTATTCGGAATTTGAACCCAAGCATACTGCGTAGCAACTCAGAACGCCAACCAGTACAGCCTGTGGGCGGCTTTTTTAGAATATAATATCGTAAGTTAATATTTTTCGCATTTAGCGATTTTTATACGGTTTGGAGCGCTATGGTTAACTTTTGTTACACGAGGGTTAATTAGACCGGGACCGACTGCTTAAAGGCGATTCCGAACAGCTACAACTCTATGCCAAGAGTGGGACTCACACCCACAGACTTTGGTACCGAATGCCAGCTCCCTAGCCATTCGGCCATCGTCCGGCCAATTTTTATACGGCTTAAGGTGACTGCCTGCGTTGAAAATGTCATTTTTTGACTATTTTGGTTAATATCATACTTTTTGAAAGAATCGTGTGAATTAATCTTTTCTCTTTTTAAAACAGTTTTGACTTTCATTCTACATCAATTAGAAGCAGAGTTATAGCTATTTAAAAAACATCTTCTGCTACAAAATTGAAGTGACAAACAACTTTAAATGCGTTTTTCTCAGAATTATGTTTTATAGCACAAATCTCTACCGTTATCATGATATCTCCCATAATAATGTATATAATTTGATAAAATTTTCAGGAAATGTTTTAGATACTATTGTTAATGAAATGACGCACAGGAATTGATGTATAATATATAGTTTTTTATTTGGGGTTGTTTTTATAAGGAAAGGAATGACGAATCGGGGAAAGTTTTCATATTGCTACATAAAATTGTGTGTATTATTTTTGCATTTTTAAATTTCTCCTAGATTGTGGGTCGTTTTGAAGATAACTGTCATATATATCATGTGTGAGAAGGAAATTAAAATAGTAGCATTAGAATTTTATGCAGAGGTATAGGCGTTTTATCTAAATTTCATTAAAAATTACTTCAAATTAACCAATTTATATAAAAAAAGTATGGTATATACAGGTAAGTTTTTGTTTTGTAAGTGCTATTTTACCATAAAAGACCAAAAAATCCTTTAAAAAAGGACTTTTAAAAAAATTGGCTTCGAAAGTAGGCAGTCATCTTAAATGGTTTTGTTACTATGCATCAATTTACTGAAAATATGGATAAGGTAAAAAATGAGTGTAAATGCTACATTTATTAAGTAGAAAATTTATTTTTGTTGATTTTACTCGAAATTTATTTGGTGTGAGGTGTTGATACAATGATAGGTATAAAAACTGAATTACTTGAATATTCACACAATTTCAATTTCATATGTAGTTTGACGAATCATCAAAGAGTATAAAAATATCTCAATCTTCTTTGCTAACGAGAAAAATCGGTGGCCGTTCTTGTAGTCCAAATGTATGAAACACTCTCAATAATAAGTTCCAAATTCTTTGCTAATATCTACAGTGTATTTATCACCATGATAATTACGATTCTGTTCGGTATTTTCTACGGGATGCTAATTATGCCAGAACGTGTTTTTTTTTCCACGTTGTTTTCCCATCAACATTCATTACTCCACTAACGGGGAATATTTCTCTCTCTCTCTCTCTGGGAGTTGATTGACTCTCGACATGCAGAGCTCCAATTTGAACGGACGAGAGCGGAAATTATGCGAGCCACACCTCACAGCACAACCGAATTGTTCTCGATTCGCTTTTGAAAGAGGAGAGTTCAGAGAGCGAAAACAAAGTGATATGTCGCTGTTCTGTCCTCGAAATCGAGTTGAAGTGACAGACTTGGAATTTCATCTCCGGGCGGCGCGCAGATGTGGCCACGAGGAGAAATTATCCGACTCCGAACAGGATGTGCCACTGGAGGAAGATGGATCAAAATAATTTACTGGCCAGACATCCTGAAACAATGGTATCATATAGGTTAATTTTAAGAAAGTGTGCCCGAGGTAGTCTGGTGCTTGCGAGTTGGGATTCGGATTGGGGGTGCGCAGAATTGACGAACGCTATTAAATACTTCCGTGTCTAGGCCGGATATGGGCACGTTAAATCCGTAGACCGTCCACGAGGTCAGTAGGTGGGGGAAGGTGCTAGCAATCCAGATGTCACTCCTGGGAGTGCTCGATCAAAATTGAGATGGCACCAAGAGAGCAATGTTGACTCACATGTATGTTACGACCCACATACCAAATTTTCAACAATTTCCGGGGTTCTATGCAAAGGTTTCAGGACTTCCGCATTAGCCCCCAAAATAATTTTAAGGGGACAGTGGACCTTCAAACCTAATTTTATCTGTTTTGAATGGATTTGCTTGAAATTTGAATATGTGATTAGTACCATAGATATGTAAAAGTGGTTAAAGTTTAAAGATGAAATATTAATAATTTATGAATTATGAATTATCAATTATATAAAAAATTGGCCTAATTAAAAATGTTCCAGGCGCATTTCTTTTACATATAATATGGTAATTTTTATTTACAGGATACCTTATACAACTAACAACGAAATTTATTGCTTATTTTAAGCATTGATTAAAAAGATAAAGAGAAAATAATAATAATAGTGAAAACACCCTTTTTATTACGCAAAATACCTATAAATCATCTTTTCAAGTACAAAATTTAGAAATTCTGAGCTACGAAGTATAATTTTTTTCAATAAGATTTATTTGATATACAGTTAAGTATATAAAACTCAAATTTCAAAGCAATACGATAATTAGAAATGCGCCTCTAGCAGTTTGAATATTCGTATGACATGACAATTTTTATTTTGAGAAAAACACATTTAAAGTTATTGCTATTAGTAACCACATAATATCTAAATTAAATACAAATTCCTATAACTAGGATAGTAATCACAGAAATTAAAAATTCTTTTCGCAACGTATTCCTACTCGTCCGTAGTTTCACAAATCAATAAAATAAAAAAAATCGAATTTTTGGACAAATTTCACATTTTTGGTAGTCCACTGTCCCCTTAAGAAAGTTTTAAGGAGACGGTGGACCTTTATTTGAGCAAATCTTGTCATTGTAATATTGATTGTGTTATTGTAAAATATATATATATATATATATATATATTTCTGTAAATTAATAGTACCAAAATAGTTTTTTTTCAAGTAAAAAATCATTTATGAAGCTTCTACGAAGTAATTTATAAAGGGTATGTGTAGTAATAAACTTTAAATCTGTTTTTCTCAAAACAGATTTTTCAAGGTTTTCCATGCTACTTAATTTTTGTTCAAAATTCATTAAATTGATAAGGAAGAATCCTGATACTGTTTACAAAAAATCTGGGCATGCATTTTAAAATTCGACTTCATTAAGGTAAATAAATTTGATTTATAACTAGGCAAAATTTTGATGAAAATCGGGATGAAATTCAGAAAAAAATCTCTCAAAAATTAACTACTCAAGGGATTAAATAATTGATGCAAAGATTTGTTTATTATACAGTACAAAGTGATTAAAATGAAGAATCGAGAAAATATCTCAAAAATTAAGTAGTAAGGAGCATTTTAAAATTTTGTTTATAAATTTCAAATTTTTAAAAAAATCTTAAAATTTTAATGAGATTGGAAATTTCTTTTAAGGTATTTTATATATTTATAGTGAAGTGTGTATATATGTACAAAATTTCGTATTTCTATGAGGAAAAGTAAAAAAAATAAATTTTAACGTCCACTGTCCCCTTAACCCTCTATAACCCCAATGACTGAGAGAAGTATGTGCGCTTAAAAAATCTCTTATTCTAACCTTATTCGAGGATGAATTTTAATCTGGTCTTCAGATTACATCCTGTCCCTCGATTTGCCCGGTTCTCGGTTTACATGGTTTCGCTTTTACACGGTTTCTAAATTTTATGAATTAAAAAATATCGATGTACTATTTGATTATTTGAGTGTTTTACATGGAACGCACTCATTAATTACCTGCACAAACGTCACAAGTGCATTGCGTTGCGTTTAGTATTGGCGTCATTAAATTAGATTTTGTTTCCTTTCCATACTGTCATTCCTAGTTCAGTTTTACACGAGGTAAGGCGTTAATTTTTGAAATACATATGTAAATAAATAATTTATCATTGCATATTACTTAAATTGCTTTGTCTTCATTTCGGCATAAACTCTTTGGATTTTTACATTGATATTATAAATATAACTACGGCTTGCACCTATCCCATTGTTTAATATGAACGGCGTGTCTTGTTTTACACGATTTCGATTTACACGATTGGCAGTGGAACGCATCTACCGTGTAAATCGAGGGATAGGTGTACTTCTCATTCTCAGCTGAGTAGTATTTGTGGACATTTTCAGAGTTTTATCTTTTACAATGTTTATAATTATAGGATTATCGTGTATTTCCCCCCCCCCCACTTTTTTCTTTACTTTTAGAGATGTGTGAAACGTTTCTAGCATGTTTTCAAATATTCACCCTCGCTGAAAGGTTTTCCGTGTTTGAAAGTATGTTTAAGACAGCATAACTGGCAGCTGTCATATTTTATTTACAGCTGATATATTTTATGGATGTTGACTGAATATTTCCATTTTAAAATTTTTAATCAATAAACTCGTCAAGTTTTTTTATCAACTTTCTCAATAAGTGATTTGTGAGTAGTTTTGTAATTTCTTTCGACTGATGGCATTTTTGCATACCCCTGGGATTTAAAGATATTGCTTTATTGCCTTTATATATCATTCCATACTCCATAGTTTTAAAAAATAGACTAATTTCTTAGAACATGTAATTACTTTATAAAATACAGCTGACAGCACTCTTAATAATTTGAAAAAATAAAAAAACTGGATGCACAAAAAAGTTACAACTGGTATATCATATCCCATACCATACGTGTATAACGGTTTGTGTTATTTGGAAGGAGAGAAGCCTTAATTAGTCGCAAAACTGTCCAACGGCGTAAGCTAAGAAATTGACCGTGCTAACAAATTTTAACGCAAAATTATTTATATTTAATAAAAAAACAAATTAAAATTGAACGGCCCGAGTTAGCCTAGTGGTAGCGCGTCGGATTTCGTTGCTGATGGTGCTCGGATCGAATCCCGACAAGCGCCATTTAATACCTCAGTGTCTGGGCCGGATATGGCCATGTTAAATCTGTAGACCGGAAAGTCCATCTATGGGGTCAGACAGAGTGGGAGAGGGTACGATTTCCCCAAGTGTCATTCCTGGAGGTGCCAAGTCAAAATTGAGGTGACACCTGACTATATCGGACTCCGACCCTTGTGGTGCCTCTATAAACCGGAGCCGCACCCCTCAGTTTGCTAACTCTCCGTTGACAATCTCCTGAAATATCTGTGTTAGAAGGCGACACAGATATTTCAGGAGAACTATGTTGGCCTAGGCAACACAGTTAACCACATGGTCCTATGGTCCTCAGCTCGCTAGTCTATATGAACCTGGTATAGAAACACCTCCGGCCAGGGGGCATTAGAAACAGCAACAACAACAACAACAACACATCAAAATTGAAATGTATTATTTAACATTAAAGTTTTCCGAGTCGTTGCAAAACTGTTCTTGGTGCTTTCCTTGCATGCGTACCACGTATTCGACATCTAAAGCCTAGGGTGAAGTTTTTGACCTGAGACATATGTTTGGATCTCCAATTAGTCAGAGATTAAAAAGTTATGAAGTTCAGTTACGTTCATGTAATAGCAAGTGGCCAAGGCACAGAAGTCATTTTAAAAGCGAAAAGAATTAGGCCCGGGTCAACCGGGCCTAATGGAAATTCAAAAATTTTAATTATAAATGGAAAGAAAGAAAAAATTCCCAATTAAAAATTTTTTTTACCTTTTTTTAATAGCATTTTTTAATATATCCTTTCAAATTTGATTGATTGATTGGTTCATCATATGTATAGTTATAAGTATAGTTCATCATATGTATGTTATAATGTATATAAGGGGTTAATAAGTTTTTCTGGTTGCTCTGTATTGATGTTTTAATGATGAAGTTAATATGTTGTATTTTTTTCTGTTATTTGATAATGTTCTAGACTTCTGCGCTTCAAATAGCCAATTGTTGGTAAAATGGTACTTTCACAATGATTCATGATTATTATTATTTTTTTTTTTTTTGTGTGTCAATTTTGGAAATTTTACGCCCACATCAGTGTTAGGGGGCCCCCAACCCAAGATGTGCCTATAGTCAAGAATTTTCTAAATCGGGCCCTGCCCCTGCCTGATAATGAGAGTGAGTATTTCGGGCCACATAAAAGCTCGGTGGGCCGCAGTTAGAGTATCCCTGAGTTAAATCCTCCAGCCATATTTTAACGAAGAAAACACGTGTGTCTGAAAGTTGGGCAAAGTGTTTGTCTGTGTGTAAAGTCGCAAAGTGTCAATAACAGAGAAAACGACGATTACTTTTTTCGGTTAAGTTGAAGACAAGGATGTAGTTCGGAGGGAGGGAGGGTTTAGATGCAAACTGAACTCTTTCGTATATTATCGTCATTTCATTAAGGTATCCGACTATATTTTTTGAAAAACTGTACTTGCGAAAATTTCTGTCTTATTTTTCGAAGGAATATAGCACCAAAACTCGAATATGATGAAAAAATAGACATTAACTAAGCAAGTTTTTACAAAATCGAGGACATTGGTTCGAAATTTAGCAATTTTTTACAAAAACGGCTCTAGCTCTAAAAAAAATATTATGCATATAACATTAACTTTTTTTGTCTTATGTACTTCAGTACATTCTAGGTGTAATGACCTAAGAGCTAATCGATATCTTAAAATCTAAAAAAATGCAGGTCATTATATGCAATTACATGTAAAATTTTAGTAATTTTTCTTGAGATTTTTTATAAATGCAGCTATAAATCAACAAATAATATACCTAGAACCAAATCTGTAGTTCATTACATTCTTAGTATTATGAAAAACATACGTGAAAAATTTCATACACATGTCATGGTTAGATTTTGAGTCATAAGAGTCGTTTACATTTTTGAGGGAAAATAAGTTCTTGAGAAAACACGATTAAAGTTTTCAACTTGTATTGAAATTCATAGCTGCTGCTGATCTTTGAATCGCTCTAATTTCATTTCTAATGATCATACCGAAGAAAACAAAAGCAGATTTAGAAACATAAATTTACAATCTTTAAAAGAAAAAAAAAGGAATAAAAACAATTTCGGAATTTTCGGCAAAATCGATGTTTTAAAGGTAGTCGGATACCTTAAACGGACTTGTGTACTTACTGCTCCAGAAAATTTTTCTGATTACGATAATGGTTGTAGGAACTGCAGGTTGCAGCTGAGCGGCTCAATTGATTTTTTAAAAATTCAAACAAGCGTAGTAATGGAGAATTTTCGGGTATCATTCTATCTTAGACTGATTCGGAATGACAGACACCTAAATCAGGTTGAATACCTTACCGTCAAACTGAATATTTCTTTAGCGTTCTAAAAAAAGTAAATTAATAAAACAAAATCAACTGAAATCCGATGTAATGACATTAGAAGCTTTTGATAACATACTATAAATACCTGTATTGGCATTTGCAATTGTTCAAATGATTCCTATATATGATAATAACGGTCGTTGGGTTCAAAATTCCCAATGTTGTTTCACAGTGCAGAAAAATTAAGGTAGCATGTTATCAAAAATAGAAGTTTTTGATAACATGCTTTAAATACCTGTATTGGCATACCTGTATTGGCATGCTATAAATACCTGTATTGGCACCCGTATTGGCATTATCATATATAGGAATCATTTGCAATCGTTCAAATGATTCCTATATATGATAATAACGGTCGTTGGGTTCAAAATTCCCAATGTTGTTTCACAGTGCAGAAAAATTAAGGTAGTATGTTATCAAAAATAGAAGTTTTTGATAACATGCTATAAATACCTGTATTGGCATAGCTGTATTGACATGCTATAAATACCTGTAATTGGAATACTTGTATTGGTACCTGTATTGGCATTATCATACATAGGAATCATTTGCAATCGTTCAAATGATTCCTATATATGTATGATAATAACGGTCGTTGGGTTCAAAATTCCCAATGTTGTTTCACAGTACAGAAAAATTAAGGAAAATGCGTTAAGGAACGGATAAGCTGCTTCTGGCTAATATCATGTTCCGTGTTTATTACATATATTTCATTTCAAAATACGCACTTTTAATAGAGCGTGATGTAAATGGGTTAAGAATTTCATATTTTCGAAGGTTAGATGAAGTTGGGTTTGGCATTTGAACATGATAGGACACTAATACTGCATTCAACTATAGAAATATGTTAGATAACGGATGTTGCTGTGAGCGTCAAAAGCAATCACAGTGTTACATTTAAGCATCTGTCAGATCCTGAGGGTACCTCGTAGAGGATAAATATCGAATTTAATTTAAAACTCATTGACCTTTAATTTTTTTAAAATCTTCCCTCTCAAATATTGAAGCCGATATCGAACCGAAACAGTGTCACTTTTTGTCACCAGTTTCTACACCCTAAAAAATCCTTTCGAGTAATCAAGTCACGAAACAATTGCTTTGCGTCTTAGATGTAACAAGCGTCATAGTAGAGATTAAAAAAAAATGAACAGTTAAGCAACATGGTCTATTGGATTCAATTCGCACCGTTTTCCCCTCACTGTCAAGGTCAGCTTAACCTCGAACCGCAAACAGCTGCAGTGCAAGTTTTCGTGAAGATGGGCAAGAAACCCTTTCGGAACCTTAATGATACCGATGACCCCAATTTTGCGAAGGATTCGCAGTAGCTTATGTTATTTCCGAAGGTCCATCCGATTGGAAGCTAGTGTTTCCTCGTGCATATTAGGTTTCCTAACGCCCCAGGCTGCCATAGATTATGGACAGATTCTTCATTCGATGTTCTTGTGAAACTAGATCGAGTTCAATGGAACGATTTTATGGCAATTTTTTCGATGAAATGGAAGACCTTCTTTATTAAGGCGCCGCTGCAGAAATCGATTTTTTCGCCTAGAAGGCTTGTTATGTTGAGATGTTCGGAGTGTAGTTGAGAATTTCATTAATGTACGTAAAGAATCGGGGTACAGTAGTCAACAGTCTAAAAACAGTGGTATTAATAGTATCATATCCAGGAAAAACTCCAGATTTATTTATCTTATTTTGATATAGATACTTTTAAATCTGTCTTCCTGATGAATTGGAAAAAAAGACGTAAATGTAGCTACATTTCTATTCTGAATATAAATTTTCCAAAGCATGATGATTAATAATCTTAGATTAATGAAGAAGGTAAAAGTTGAACAGTATCATGGTTTAGAAATTATTACATGAACAGAGAGAATAATAACAATCGCGAAAAATCAAAAACCATGTTATGGCAGTTTAATATGAACAAGCTCAGCAGCAAAAATTAATATTATTTGTCAAAAATTTTTTTAAAGAATTAATTGTTATTAGCTAAGTTTAATTAACTGAAATAATAATGACAATCCACTTTATTTTACACGAAAAAACCATAAGCTTTCTTAACTGATATTTGGACTAATATTAGAATATTGAATTTTGATTGATGTTTATAAGTTATCTCTACAGAAATAAATATTTGATTTATTTGATCTCTATGGGGAACGTAGTTATCCGCCAGGGATGGGTTTCGCATTTAAACGATCGCATAGAACCATGTAACGTAAAACAAGGCCATGCTATAACATTTTTCTATCTGATTACACAAACAAAAACGACTAAGGCAACATTAACTCATTTTAAACATATTACCATGGACTGATTTAATTAACTAAAGTTTAATTATTGCGACATGTAAAGGGCTATTGTCATTATAAAGAATCATATTGAATCCTTTATAAATATGGCGTAAAGGGAAACATTCACAGGTGTTAGAACATCCTGAACATTACCTGAAAATTATACCACTTAAAATAAAAAATTTTAAAAACATCCCCCCCCCAAGTCCTGCTGTTAGCCTCAACGTGGCGGGGGGGGGGGGGGTGCCGCTGGGCGGAATGGGGGAAGTACGTTGGGAGATCTTCTCCTGGTAGGGCCCTAGGCTTGAAGGCCATTCCGTTTTGCCCAGCTAATATCAGCAGGCACATGGAGTTAAGTCAGTCTTCTGCCTTCGGGTGCTCCGGGTCTCGACCCTCAGAAGCTGTCCCCCTTTTCCTTTCCCATAAGCCAATCTTCTATAGTGAATCATACTGCATCACCCGTCGCTCAGGCTAATCAGGGGTGCGTTCAGGGCTTAGGCAGAGGGCCGTGTTCGAAAAGTAATCGACGGTCTCCTCATAAATGTCGTTCCTTGAAAATCCTGCATTGCAATGTAAATGGATTATCTATTAGTGCTATGAGAATAAAACTTGAAGCTATACTGGATTTAGCTGAAACCCATGAGGTACAAATTATTCCCCTTCAAGAGACCAAATTAAAAGAACACTCTAAACTTAGAATAAAGGGTTTCCATGTATGACGATCAGATAGGCAGTTTAAGGGTGGTGGTGGCTTGGCCCTCCTTGTGAGAGATGCCAATTATCATGGGATTTCTCTCCCATCAGTTCCAAACTCGGATCTGGAAATGCAGGACATAACGATTAACTGGAAGGGCAAAAATCTCAACATCTATAGCTTATATCATCCTCCCAACCACAAAAGCCTACCCGAAAATCTGTTTGACTGTTCTGATGAAAATAATATCTTCTTAGGCGACTTAAATGCTAAATATATGCATTGGGGCAGTGCAGCTAACAATCAAAGAGGGGTTGAGCTACTAAACCTGATAGTTGACAATGCCCACATTATTTTAAATGATGGATCACCTACCCATTCCTCTTATAGCTATAATACTGAAGATGAACTTAATGTCTCCTTTGTCAGTCCGGATATTTTCCCTTATTTAGTTGGAGTGTCCTACCAAACATTGGTAGTGACCACCTGCCTATTCTAGTGGAAGTAAGGAGAAAACAAAAAATAGCACTAAACCGAAAAAATTACTGGAATTTTAAAAAGGACGACTGGGAGAGATTTAGAGACCTTACTGATCGAGATATTCTCTCAGTTCCTCTCACAGAAGATCTTGATACAACATGGACTGCTTTCAAAAATATAATTTTTAGGGCAGCCGGCCAGACTACACCTAGGGGTAATTTTAAGCGATTCACACCTTTCCTTCTGCATAGATCTCCAGTTTTAAAACCTGTCTTGGAAAAAAGAGTTAAATTACTCCAAGAGCTAAAGGCCTCCAATGAACCCTCTCTTAGATCGAATCTAAACAAAATAAATGCAGAAATTAAAAGAGCTTTTGTGTACTCAAAAGAAAGAATTGGAACAAATTTTGCAGGAGCATTGATGCTAGTATTCCAAATTCCAGACTTTGGAGATTGGTTGAATCTTTGAGCGCTGAGCAGCCACAACAAGAGGAATGCAATATCATTCTTGGTGAGAACGGGCAAATTCCCCCAGATGACAAAGCTACAGCAAACTTATTGGGATCCTATTATCAAAGGATAAGCAACCAAAATTTTACTGAGGATGATAAAAACATTGAAATACGAGCTAGGAGGATTATCCGTAGCTCAACCCAGTGCAACGCTATCTTTAGTGCTGGTTTTTCACTACGGGAGATGGAACTTGCTTTGAATGCTCTCGATTTAAATAAATCTCCTGGACCTGATAACATTCATGGCCAAATTATTTCAAGACTTGGAGTTTGAGGAAAGTTGATATTGTTGGAGATCTTGAATTTGTCTTGGAGACTTGGTAGACTTCCTCATGAAGGAAAAGAGCCTTGATCATTCCTATTTGAAAACCAAACAAGAAGGCCAGCTCTCCTGAAAGCTATAGACTCGTCTCTCTTACAAACTTCTCATATAAACTTATGGAAAAAAGGATTTTAGAAAGGTTAACTTACCACCTTGAATCTAATAACCTGCTCCCAATGGAGCAATATGGCTTTAGAAAATGACATTCCACTGTGGATCAGATTTTATTCTTCGGGCAAAAGATACGAGATTCTCAGAATCTTAAACCAACAAACCATACAGTTGCCGTGTTTTTAGACTTGACAAAGGCCTTCGATAGGGTTTGGAGAAATAAATTAATTATCAAACTCTTTGACACATTTGGTGTTAAAGACATGGCCCTCTCTTGGATATGTGATTTTATGAAGGATAGACTGATTAGAATGAAACTTAATAACTCTTTGTCTAAAACTTTTAAACTGAGACAGGGAGTTCCGCAGGGATCTGTATAAAGTTCTCTCCTCTTCTTGTTGATTTTGGTTGGCATTGAAAAAGTTATAACTAAGAGGTGCGAGGTCGGCCTTTTTGCGGATGACATTGTTCTCTGGAACTCCAATTCCGATATTTTCCATATTGAACATATGATTAACTTTACCCTCACTGACGCGTTGAAGTTTGCGAATACTCATAAATTGAACTTTAACACCTCAAAGTCCATAGTTAGCTTCTTCACCACAAATAGACATTTGTACAACTATCAGCCTAACATCACAATGGATGGCGGCCTTCTACTCTGTGAAAAATACCCCAGATACTTAGGTTACAGCTTAGATCCTGAGATCTTGAGCAATAAACATATAGAGAACCTGGTGGAAAAGAGCAGGAGGAGACTTAACATCCTGAAATATGTCTCTGGAAGAGATTGGGATGCTGATGCCAGTAGCCTAAGGACAACCTATATATCTCTAATTAGACCCGTATTAGAATACGGTTCTCAAATTTACTTTTGTGCGTCATCCACTAACCTTTTAAAATTAGAGAGAGTTCAATTAAGTGCTGCTCGAATTATCACTGTCATGCGAAATAGTTGTCCTGCTGAACTGGTTCTTTATGAGAGTGATCTGCAGCCTCTGAGTTTAAGAAGATGCGCAGGGCTTGTGAAATATTTCAACAAACTTTACAATTTTTATGATCATAATCGAACATCTTCATTCCTCAGAAGTTGGTCAAACAACCAAAGACTAAGGAGAAATAGTCCTTTTTCTCAGATAAAGTTAATGGGCTTATTGGTCCAAAATGTTGAAAGACACTCCTTGAGGCCAATTGTCAACCCTCTGGAGGGTCTGCCAAGAGTTCATTTCCAAACAGAACCCTCGTCGCTGACAAACAAAAAATATGACTTACCAGAATACTTGCATCATCTTGCTCTTGAAATCATAAATCAAATCCCTCATACTGCTATTCAGATTTATACCGATGGCAGTAAAGATGAACACAATGCCTGCGGCAGTGGTGTTTTTATCAAGACTCCTACTAACTCAAATCATTTCAAGTTTAGGAATCCAGATTACTGCTCAGTTTTCAGATCTGAACTTGTTGTCATTGAAGAGGGATTGAAAACTATTAAAAATGAAACCTCTCACCGTGATATTTGGATCCTAACTGACAGCCGCAGTGCCATTCAGCACTTGAGCAGCTGGACAAGAGTCGGAGATAAAGCTTGACCTTCGATACTGGAGATCCTCAAAGACCTTTCTAAGCAACAAGAGGTTTATTTACAATTGGTGCCGTCTCATATAGGACTTTTTGGAAATCAGACTGCTGATGTTCTTGCTAAGGATGGAGCCTCACTTCTTATTTCTTCACGAGATACTTTGACTTATCATGAAATTTACTCAAGAAGAAAACTTATAAATCAGCATTCATGGAAGACCCCTCCGACACACCACTGGTACGACCGAAAATCTCCTGGTGGTGCCCTTATTGTCAAGGGCGATAGAAGGATGCAGACCACCATTAGCAGATTTGCTAGTGGATACCTAAAGGGTCTTCTTTACAATCAGGGGCAAAAATCTGACCTTTTTGGCTCCAAATGAAATACTGCTTAAGCCTCTCCTGACCATATTCTAAACTGCCTGGGGCTAGCCAAGGAGGATATTTATAGAGACCCTTTGCTTGTTTCCGATTTCATTGTAAATTTTGACCTCTTGGACCTGGTCTAGCCTACGGCTAGAGCGGGTGAAATAAGTCACACACACATTTTTTAAAAATTGCCACATCTTTGTTTATAAAACACGAGTTTAGTTAACCTTCTTTTGAGTAGGTCAGGTCTTCATATCAAATGAATAATTATCTAATTTTTTAAAAAAAGGGGAGTTTTTTTAATCTAGTCTACTATTTTTATATTCAGACATCATTGTAGATGATAAAATTTGCTGAGAATGATCTGGATAATGACTACTTAAAATGATAGTAGGGAACTATTAGATTTCTTGCTATTACGGAAATTTCCAAAAGGTTTTGTAATGAAAAAATTCATACTACTATTATAATAATTATAATACGAAAATACATACGTATGGATATATTCTTAATTATCTTTTACCAAAGGAATCTCAGCTGGAATAGGTATAAATGAGGGATTTAACACATTACAGAGACAGAGAGTAATGAGTAATCATTTACTGAGTGTGTTTCTTCATTATGCTTAAGATAAATTTAAGGAGAATTATTACAGAGAATAAAATTAGTAAATTCTGACAGTAGATGTAAGATGTGATATTGGATATTAGATAGTGTGATTCAATAATATAAATCCGTGGTCTTAAACCTTTAAAAGAAGACTAGCACACAAAGGTTCTATTTAATGGCCTATAAGGTGTTTCATATATTACCCTCCTGCATGAACACAGTCTATTAAAATAAGAAACGTTAGTTGAAATCAGTACAGTATATCTCTTAATAAGTTCAACCACCGATCATTGGTACATATGCACCGTTCATACTAAGACTTAAAGTAATCATGTTGTTTTCAACCTAATATTGCACTATGTCATGCAGATGAGATCTAATTAAAAGCTTATGAAAGAAGTTACTTATCAGTGTATTATTCTTTTTTTTAAATATGCATAATTTTTATAGCTCCGAACATTTTTTTCCATGAGGACAATCATATATTTTCCCCATATTTGTAGAGAAACTAAATAACTGCTGAAAATCCCACTAAAACTAATAGTCTCTTTTTAAGGTACCATTTCTCGGTTCATTTTACCCTTTGCTAACTTTACATAATATGATCTTCTCAGTATTAATATAATATTACCAGAAAGATGAATTGTAGCGAAATATTATAAATAACCTAATTTTGAAATTTATGTAGTGGAGCGTCTCGATTCAGATTTATAAGAGAGAAAAAAACCAGAATAGTTCAACATGGTGGAGAACGAGAACACGTTTTCTAGCTTCTAAAAGCAATTACAGTATCTAATTTAAAGATTAAAAGCTGATTTTGTTCAGATAAACCCCATTTCCATAGGACAAAAGCAGATTACGACTGTTCATACAAACATGATTAATGATAGTTGTTTAAGTTAATAAACTTAATAATTTGATGTTCGAATCTTCGAAATAGTAATTATAAAATCGAAAAAAATAATAAACTTGCTTTACCCTTCTTATAGCATGGACTTTGAAAAGAAAATAAATTCTAATCTTCGGACCATTGGAAATTATTTTTAATATGCTGATGACTCATTTTTGTAACGAATATTTTGGAGAAACTTTCTGGATCAACAAAATTATAATTTGGAATTTAGAAACAGTTAGAGTAACAAGTGCTTGAAAAATAAACAAAGACATAAGCAAATTTTAAACTTATAACAAGCACAGATAATAAGTGCTAAATATCTAATGCACGCAATCAAGTGCAATACATTAGAATTTCAAAAAGCATTTTATTCCAAGTCAATTGAAAATAATTCTTGTTAGCATACAAAGAAAAATGTGTCATGCACCACGAGCGATGGCCAATATACAAAGAAAGAAATGACTGGCAAAGACATAGAGGCAATGCTAATCACGTTGATGAATCACGCGCAAATCTCGTGGATTGGATGAATAAGATATTTGCTCTAATAATACCCTCCGAATGTTCAACGATATGCAATCAGAAGATACAATGCCATCAGAGGATAAGTAGCAATGAAACAAATGGATGAGACCTTAATGATGACACCATTAGCATGTTTACAAAACAGATCCCCACGAAAAGTGTTGAGCGGCTTATCTTGAACAGTAGCGAAAGAATCAAATGGTGTTCTTTAAAATCTAACACACTGACAAACAAAGATAAGAAGTGTAATGCTACATTTTTTTCAAACTAATAGGTTATCGGTTTGTTACAATTCTATATGATGGTAATTTGTATTAAGAGAAAGCTGCTTTCCGTGATAGGCTTCATGAAAGTAGCAAATAACTGCAACAAAGACATTCTATTAATACGATAGAAAAGAGAACTAAATGAAACAAGAAACATGAAATCTAATAAAAGTGAAAAACAACAGATTTTATGTAATTCGGATTGATTATCTTTTCGTTACAAAGGAAAGAAACAAAGAGAATTGCCGATGATCATATCAGGATGTAAATGGTACATTCCTGGCCCTTTTGAAAATAATCGGTAACTTTTATTTTCTAACTCATTGAAAAAACAATAATATTTTGAAAGGCGAAGTAAATACAAATACTTATTTAGGCAAGTGGATCTTAAGCCAAACTTTTACTTCCTCAAAATAACCAAGGAATCCAGCAACCGAGGAAAAAAAGGAATTCTTGAACTGCATAGTTAATCAACTAGCACGTAGAGTTCAGGAGGAAGTTCAACAGAGGTCTAAGTTCAGCATCCATCAAGAGACTCCGGATGTGCAAGTGTTACTCCAAGTTTGTCTCATTCAAAGTTATCACCTTAGCGAGCACTAATTGAAGGAGGTAAAAGACAAGGAAGACCTAAAAATTATGCTTAAGGAATACAGCGGCGTGAGATCATTCATTTTCTTCATGAAAAAAAGTTTTTATAACGGGTTTTGAATGAGGTAAATGCTAAACGGAAACTTAAAATAGCTTGTAAATGCAAATTTTCAAGCTATTACACATAATCCATCTCGAAGATCAATCTCGAGAGCAATAATATACCCTACGAACCTTTCCGGATTAAAGTTGCAGATACAGAGATCAATTTCTTTCATCATGCTGAAGTTTTTTAGTTATTATGATAAAACATATATTATGTCATGTGCTGAGAATAATTTAGGTCTCAACTTATCAAAGGGCTTGCACCCAAGTGTTTAGACTTAAGTCTTTAGAGTTTGTAACGATCGTCAACTTGGAGCTGAAGTTGACCCTTCGTCTTTGGGCTTTGAAGCCAGCATTCTGAACACCAAACCATGTTGGCTACGCTAGGAAATCTTATTCTAGGAATCACGTTCCTCACATTTCCTAACATCTTCTTTAGCACAAGATTTTGCCCTTTCACCCGATGACGCAGGTTAGCTGCACATATTTTTTGTTATTATTACATTTTTTTCCACGCTGCTGTTATTGTTTCGCTCCTACACGAGACCCTGCCAGTACTTTCCAATACAAAGGATCTTTTGAAAGGTCGTGTGCCATTTCAACAATCATCTGTAAGGATTGAGAATTATACCTGTGCCTCTGCTTTTCGATGCCTGCCTACTGAACACGAACATCCCGAGGAACTAGGGAAATCTCATATTGTGAATTCCTTCATCGCGGGTTGATTGATGATTTCATCATTGTTTGGGTTGCTTTAAAACTGTCAGTTCCTTTACATTGAACTTTTAATCGTTATGATTTTCATCTATTATTTACAAGCTGTATTAACACTGAGCTTTCAAAAGGAGGGGACACTTAAATATGAACTTTTTAAAGCAAAAAAATTATTAAATTTTAAGAAAACATTTTAAAATATTATTTCTATGGTTATATTGAGAACAAGTTTTGTAATAAGATTACCGAATATTCCTTACTTAGGGTCATCAAAGACTCGGCAGTCAGTAAACATAGAATTAACAAACAAAACTTCTTTTAAAGTAATTTTAATTATGTAAAACTTTTTGAGTAAAATAACATATATTTGAAAATAAATAAATAAAAAAAGAATAACCTTATTTAATTTATTTTCAATATGTTTATCTTTTAAGGCACGTGTACTAATATTCTATTTTGCTTTCTCACTTAATAAAATTTAATAAACACATTTGCGACAGTATTTAGTTAAGTGTAATCAGAAATATAGCTGTGATGATCATCTTCAAATTCTTCACATTTAATTTATTTTTTGAATTTAGTGTAACGAGGAACACAATCTTCTATCTACACTCCTTACAGTGACAGTGACAGTGAAATTCAAAAGTTTTATACATTTGCATTATAAACCGCCAACATCATATTATGGTTAGTGCCACAGCTTCCAAAGAGTGGACTTGGTTGAAGTAATGGGCGTTCATGAGGAGTCAGGGTGGTTTACCTGTATGGTGCTGCCCCCATACTAAAGGGGTGTGGAATGGGCGAATATAAAAAGGAGAAGTACCTGCTGCATTAAAAAAAATGGCATTTGAATTCCATTTTTACTATTCATCAACAGCTTTTGTTTACGAGATCTCCTTCTGTTTAAATCAGTTCAGTATATCAAGTTAAATACAATGCTGTGTTATGTGCCCGGCAACGAAAAGTTAATATTACTCTGAAATTAAGCTTAATTTTTCATTAATAATTTTTTTGATTAAATACAGTCAAATACATGTTAAAGTTGCGCATGCAAAAGCCGTTTCTTAAGAGAACCAACTTTCATTTTTCCGATTTTAACTGAACTTCTATTTACGTTTTAATTTATTTCAAGTTAAGTTGGAGGGCACGTGCCTCCCGTGCCTCCCCCCCCCCCATCGACGCTACGCCTATGCTGTTGGGTGCTGAGAAATCCAGGGGGGGGGGGGACTGCTGGTCCAAGATATAATAGAGGGGCGCTTAAACTCAGCTACCGACAGTTCTGGCTGTATTATCAGATACCGATACTTTATCCTGGATTATCGACTACAGTACAAAAGTTTTGAATTACACTTCCTTCATTATATCTAGTGGAACTCTCAGTTCAGTCACAAATCTACTTACTAAACACAGAAACCGACTACAAATAGCTATTCGCGATGGATTAAAAATGCTGCTGACATAGATAGTGCCGAACGTTAATTGACTGATAGCAGCGCACCAATTCATCCTTATCATTAGGATTAGTTTTAAACTTTTCGCAATTTTTATTTTAATAATATCCTTCGTTATCTCCATTTTGTGTGTGTAATGTGAATTTTACTAAGGTTGGTTTTAAGAAATAATTCTATAATTTTAAGCTGCAAGGTGTCTTATTTATAACATCTTGGGAACCTTTGTGTTAAACCTTCGCTGTTCTAAACTGCCATCCTCGTGAACGCATGTTGTTTCCTTCGTTAACTCCGTCGATATAATGCCCCATCAGCCTATTATATTCTCCAAACGGAGGAAATAAAATTAGCGAAGCAAAATAAATTTTGTACATTTGAGCATAATATATATATATATATATATATATATATATATATATATATATATATATATATATATATATATATATATATATATATATATATATATATATATATATATATATATATATATATACAACATTAAAATCTTTATAATTTGAAAAAAAATTAAAGAGTTTTTTAAATTTCAGAAAAGAGAAGTATTCTGAAATGGCGATCTATTATTTTTTGAGGCACTTTTCTGAACTCTAATAGTTTTCTGCAAAGTTAGTATTCACAGCCCATGTTATAGAAAATATTAAAAAAATCAATTCAGGTATTTTTAAGGTTGAAAGTAAGTCGATTAAAGGTTGAGCTTCCCCTATCACAGGATTTTACACGAATTAGTAGAATGCTTATGTACATTTTAATGGATCTCGGATATAACTAGAGACCTATCCTGACACAGCATGACTGCATGCTGCTTGTTCAAGGGAGTGACTGGAAATACACTGCAATAGATTAACAATTCGCTAACAATGCATCGTCCATTTGTTTCGTGCGTCATAAAGTCACTGTAATTGATACTGCTCACTGACGAAAAGAGGATGTCTTCAACCTTCTGGAGTAGAATCCTATATGCCAAAGTTGCCTCTTGATAATTTACGTTGTTAAGGTGTTAATCTAAAAATATTCAAGCTAAATAAATAAAAAGAAAGCCTTGATCGAGGATATCGAATGCCAATACAGCCTTCTTCATCAGAAGCGAGACAAGAGAACGGTTACACACAAATGAGTCGCTTCAGGCTTCTCTTATTTGACATTCTACCTGATATTAAATATTAGCTGAATGGCAACCCGATGTGTTGCTTTTTCGATTTAAAATGAAATGGTTTTATTTTTTTTAAGATTAAAAACTGTTTAATCACTTTAAAAAATATATTAGAATTTTTAAAAAACGAAATAATTATCTAAAATTCTCCTTTTCGAATTTTTCTAATTAAACAAAAAAAGAAGTTCATTCAATTAGAAAAAATTCTAAATGTTTTAACTTCTCATTTCCTAAAACTAAAATTGAGTCTGGTACTTTAAAATTATTTCTGGATTTCAATTATTGAATGACTCGTTCTCAACTAATAATTTTTCCTTTTGGCAACATGGTCGAATGTAAATATTAAATCTCCTGGGGGAAAATGTGCTTAAAAAATAGAAAGACAGTTCTGATGAATTCAAAATTGGTGGTGGAAGAATCCTCATCAGTTGCTCATTAATTAGAAACAAATTTCACGAACTTGCTGGAATTACTAGTGAGTAAAATAATAAGTCGAAAAATTACGAACTCGGCATACAGTTACTTTAAGATACTACGGCGATCAGCGCGGGAAATTTCAAAAGTGAATTTTGTAAGTACGTTTTTTTAGAAAGATAACATTTTTTTATTAACTGCATTTGGTATATTTTGGAAGCTGAACATCTAACAAATGGCAATAAATCGTAAAATTGACATTAATAGGTGCAGAAATTCGAAATATTTGTCCATCAAAATTGTCGATTTCGTGAAATTCGGAAAACTGCTTCGGGGAAAAAGCTTCGTTTGCAATGAAAAACATTTTTAACTTTATAAAAATGTGTATATCCTTAAAGATGAAGAGTTGTAAAACACATGGAAATAAAAAATTTGACGATTGGAGGACGGAAAAGTTGAATTTTGCATGCATGAAAATAGTGGAAATTTGAGAAACGGAAAGGAGCTGGATCATCCGGAATGTCAGCGGTTTCTGTTGTCCGCTTCTTTTGAGTTCGGCGGTTTTAATTTAATAATTAAAAAAGTTTAAAGTTTTGAAAGTTGAGGATGGCATCAGTGCACGCGTCTCGTCCGTACGCGTTCATCAGTACCAGTCGCGATATCCTGCTATGCTCAGTTCGCAAGATTAACCCGTCCCCGTGTCTGCTCACTAACAAACAAACATACGCTTGTTTACCTTCAGCTGTTAATAGTAAGATAGATTTTATAAAAATAATTTTTAATGCACCAAAGTGTTACAGCGAAGTGTATGAAATCAAAACTCTGAGCTTGTTTGTAATTCCATACGTAAAAAACATACGTAAAAAACATCGCCAAATATCATAGAGATAAATGTGAATAGAATTTAAATGAATAATATATTTTTTTTATAATTGTAACACGGACTGCCGAATTATACGGTTTTTTAAAGCTGCGGTTTCCATTCGCCGCATTTGCCTATTTTTTAGGTCTGCACTAAATTTTGGTTAATGCCCGATTAAAAACATGCCATCATTGATAAGCCTTTATCCCCCAGCAGTTCGATTAATTACCGAACATGTTTTTGGAAAGCATGTTTCGCAATAAATCAGAATAACAACCCTTTAAATCATTTTTCGCTGAGTTTGTGTTATTAAGTTCAGATAAAAGACAGTTTATTTCAACCGTCATTGCTATCATCTGTAGTGTGAAACAGCAATCCTTCATTTACGGCAAAACTGATTGAATTTCAGACGTCGTAGTCGCTCAATAGTGTGATTCCAAGCCGAGGGGGATAGAGAAAGGAAAATGATCGAGCTTTTTTTAATAACAGCAGATTGGCTGAAAACGGCATAAATTTCTCTTTACGGTGCTTAAACGAGTTACTTCTTAATTCAATGAGGAATGATTAATTTCGATTCTTGTATCATCGATAACGCGAGCGGAATGAGTAAGTTCATCAAATTATCTGAAACTCAGTCTCCATTTCGTTATAATATTGGAAGTTTTTTTTTATTCACATAAGAATTTTTTCTTCATTGTATCTTTATATAAAGACTAGCTGAAAACCCGCGCTTCGCTACGGAGTACGTTCAGATTAAATACAACGGTCAATGTATGCAATTAATGCCCCAAAAAATAAATATATATATTTATAATAAATGCGACGATCAATGTATACAATTGATGTAATATATATATATATATATATATATATATAAAATCGTAAGGGATATTTTTTTAATATAATATCCAATCGTCTGCTGCATTAGAAAGAAAAAGAATATTTTTTTTGTCTATTTAGTTGTTATTCACGTGACGATAAATTTATTTAAAGTACCAGAAAAAGAAATCACGTGATCGGCATTTAATAAATTAACTTCTAAAAATAAATTTTTAAAAATTCACCAAAAATCAGAAAATTGAGGTAAACGTTCGAAAAAAATTTCATTTTAAAGGAATTTTTATGATCTTTCTCATGATATAAATTTTATAACCCTCAAAATATTATTTTAAATGCAAACTTAAAAAAAGTTACTAAAACAGCTTAAAAATTTAATTTAAAAAAATCTAAGAAGAATTTTTTAAAAATCTTTCTTAGTACACCCCTACACCATAAGAAGAATCGCCATGCAAAATGTCAGCCCTCTAGGTCCAGCGGTTTTGTCTGTGCGTTATCTGTCAGTCAGTCACGGAACTGTTTTATATATATAGATCATAATTTGAATTTATATTCTGTTTAAAAAAATTTAATTTAAAATTCAATAAAATTTAAAAGCATGTGTAGATTTCCTGAATCAATATTTATACATTTCCACATTTCTTTCCCTCTTATCCAAAAGAAAGGTTTCGAATAATTTAGCTCCGAAATGTAAAAAAAATTATTTACAATTTTTTTTATAAATAAAATAATAAAAATTTGATATTTTTATTTAAAATTTTTAATGCTAATTTAGTATTTTTCCCATCAAAGTGTAATGTTTTCAAGAAGAAAAAAAATCAATATTTCAGAATCCCTTTTGCTTCTGGAAAAATATTTTCAAAATTTTTACTTTAAATCAAACGTGCTGAAGATATTTTAATGGAAATAGAACATACGAACGCAGTACAAAATTTCATTGAGATGCCTTAATATGAATTTTGGATATACCTTTGTGTGGTGCATGTAAAATCTGTCGTGGCTGCAGTGTCCTCCAAGTTCTCAAATTTTCCTCTGGAGGTGCCGGGTCAAGTGTTCCGGTCTCGTCACTTGACTCGGTTCTAAATTACGCCATCGGCTTGTAGGGGTTAATGCTGGCCACTTATACGGTAGCAGTCTCAGCAGTGTATAAATTGTATGGATTAAGTTCCAAAAACAATTGCCCTATGTAATATATATATATATATATATATATATATATATATATATAACACAGTTCTGTAGCTGACTGACTGACTGACTGGCAGATAAAGCACAGACCAATCCGCTGGTCCTAAAGGGTTGAAATTTTGCATGGCGATTCTTCTTATAGTGTAGGGGTGCACAAAGAAAAATTTTTGAAAAATTCTTCATAGATTTTTAAAAATTAAATTAAGCTGTTTTTGTAACTTTCTTTTAAGTTTGCATTTAAAATAATAATCTGAGGGATATAAAATTTATATCACGAGAAAGATCATAAAAATTCCTCTAAAATGAAATCTTTTTTGAATCTTTACCTACCTTTTCTGATTGTTGGTAAATTTTTAAAGATTAATTTTTAGAATTTAATTTATTGAATGCTGATCACGTGGTTTCTTTTCTTTTTATGATACTTTACACTAATTTTGCTTCACGTGCATAACAACGAAATAAATGGACAAAAATAATTTTTTTCCCTTGCTAATGCGGCAGACGATTGGATATTATCCAAAAAAATATTAAAATACAGTAAAAAAAATGTTCCTCAAACTGTACTATATTCTTTAGTATGTTCTATTAGATTTAATTTTAATATTTTCTTCTACATTATTTTGTATATAAAAATATCCGCTACGGTTTTATATATATATATATATATATATATATATATATATGTAATGTATGTATGTATTTGGCATTAATTGCAAACATGGACCGTTGTATTTTATTTGAATGTACTCCGTAGCGAAGGGCTGGTATTCAGCTAGTAACAGATATATCATTGTAAAGACGGCGCATTAGGAAAAATTCCAGTCTGAGATCGGTAGACTCAAGGTGCAAATTCCCAGAGGGGTACATTTAGACCAGTAGTTCCTAACTTTTTGTTGATCAGGAACCAATTGTCAAAAGAAAAATTCTTCGGGGACCCTCTCCCAATCACCCTTTTGTAGGCAAAATTTAGTTTAATTTTCTGAATAAACAAACTATATCGGATGAGAAACTTTAATAAAAAGGTTAGAAAAGAATTTAGTAATAATAACAAACTTAAACTTAATAACAACAAACTTAATAGAAAACATAAAGCCTATGAAACTTAAAAATGAATGTGATTTTTGAGCTTGCATTTGCTTTACTAGCTGCACAGTTACTGAGACGCTGTGACTCCGCGCATCATACAAAATATGTTATTGATTTTTAAGCACAACAAAGATTTTTTTTCCGATTCGAAACTTCAGGAAACGGATGAAATACAGAAATTTTTACATTCTGGACAAAAAATTGTGTACCCCCCCCCCCCAAAAAAAAAAGAAAAATCTGTTCCCAATTCTATAAAATTGTTAAATTTAAAGTCGTTTTGAAACAATGAAACAATGTATTTTTATTATTACTGCTGACTTCGCGGACCATTTCATGGTTTCTCCTGGATCAACGATTAAGAACCTACTAGCTGAGTGGCAACCCGATGTGTTGCATTTTCGATTTAAAATGAAATGGTTTTATTTCTTAAAGATTGAAAACTGTTTAATAACTTTTAAAAATAAATTAGAATTTTTAAAAAACAAAATAATGATTTAAAATTCTCTTTTTCAAATTTTGGTTTTTGGCTTTTGAAATAATTTTTTCAAATTTCCGTTTTCAAATTTTGCTTTTTAAACAAAGAAAGAAACTCATTCAATTAGAAAAAATTCTAAAGGTTTTAACTTCTCCTTTCCTGCAACTAAAATTATTTCTGGTGCTTTAAAATTATTTCTGGATTTCAATTATTAAATGACTCGTTATCAACTAATAATTTTTTATTTTGGCAACATGGCCGAATGAAAATAAAAAATCTCATGGGCGAAAAAGTGCTTAAAAAATAGAAAGACAGTTCTCAGGAATTCAAAATTGGTGGCGGAAGAATCCTCACCAGTTGCTCATTGATTAGAAACAAATTTCACGAACTTGCTGGAATTATTAGTTAGTAAAATAATAATACGAAAAATTACGAACTCCCCATTCAGTTACATTAAGATACTATGGCGATCAGTGCCGGAAATTTCAAAAGAGAGTTTTCTAAGTAAGCTTTTTTAGAATGATAACATTTATTTTATTAATTGTATTTGGTATATTTTGAAAGCTCAACATCTAGCAAATGCCGATAAATCGTAAAATTGACATTAATAGGTGCAGAAAACCGAAATATTTGTCCATCAAAATTGTCGATTTCGTGAAATTCGGAAAACTGCTTCGGGGAAAAAGCTTCGTTTGCAATGAAAAACATTTTTAACTTTATAAAAATGTGTATATCCTTAAAGATGAAGAGTTGTAAAACACATGGAAATAAAAAATTTGTCGATTGGTGGGCGAAAAAGTTTAATTTTGCATGCATGAAAATAGCGGAAATTTGCGAAACGGAAAGGAGCTGGCCCACCCGGAATGTCATCTGTTTCTGCTGTCCGCTTCTTTTGAGTTCGGCGGTTTTAATTTAATAATTAAAAAAGTTTAAAGTTTTGAAAGTTGAGGGTGGCATTAGTGCACGCGTCTCGTCCGTCCGCGTCCATTGGTACCAGTCGCGATATCCTGCTATATGCGGTTCGCGAGATTAGCCCGTCCCCGTGTCTGCTGACTCACAAACTAGCATTTGTTTACCTTCAGCTGTTAATAGTAAGATGATTTAGACCAGTGATTCCCAACCCGTGTGCCACGTAAATTTAGGCTGCCGTCAGATCGGCCAGGGGTGCAGCGAGATTTTTTTTTTTTTTTTTTTTTGGGGGGGGGGGGATAAACAAAAAAGTTTCAGGTAGTCAAACGAAGTTAACAACGGTTAAACAGAAATGTTCAGGTAGCATTTTGATACATTTCTGTTTAACTGTTTACTGCTTGCGCAAGCGATACAGACTGGGTTTGGCACGCTGCCAAAATTATAACTCGCAACGACAGACGGTTTCAGCGACTGAAATTTTGCTTTCCGGAGGACTGTTAAGGAGGAACGTAATCGTACGTTAAAAATATAAGTGGGGTTCACGTAAAATAAATATTAAGCTGAATTAATTACCATATTATTCGGATCAAATATATTTTTAGAAAAAATCGACTTAAAATTGGAATGCTTCTTATGGTCCGAAGGTAACATTAAAATAAAATGAATATTATGTGTTATATATACGTATTTATTATTTATATTGTCTATGTTTTATATATGTTATTTATTATATTTATTATATTTATATTTAATTATATAGTATATATTTATATAGTATTATATATATATATAGTAGTATATATATATATATAGTATATATATAGTATTATATATAGTAGTATATATAGTATATATAGTATTATATAGTATATATTTATCTTTATTAAGTAAGAAATTGCAAATATCTTTATATATCTAACAAAATACAAAATATTCTTTTGAAAAAAAATCCTCCCATAAATTTGAGGTGCGACTTATAATCCGAAAAATTCCGTAATCTGAGGTGACACAAATCAATGCACTCTTTCCTGGGGGTGAATAACCTACCTTCACTCCCACAGGTGTTTATGCTTGTTACCCAAAATTTGCGCTCTAAGCATCCATCGCAAGTTTCCCATTAATAAAACAAAACTCTTTTTAGCATTCTCCATTGCAATTCTCTAGTGTAAAACTATACGGAATCCAATGGCTATTTTTGAAAATGTATTAATATATCCTATTCTAGTGTTGTCACTTATATCTTTAAATAAAGGAATAAAATAAGCAACTGAGTGACTATTTGTTTGAACTTTATATGTTCCTGAAATATATTCTAATTTACACTGCTGGCCACTATAAATGCAACACCCTGAAGGAAACATGCAAATAACATGAAATTTACAACATGCATTAGCGGAGGTGAGATATGCAAATGATTAGAATTTCAGCGCAGACACACATCACGCGCGCCTGTGGCGCCACTTCAAAGCGCTATTTAAGGCTTGGAGATTTCGACGATTTAAAGTTCGGCAATTGTGTTTTTCTTGTGGTTTTTTCAAAAAAACGATCAATTATGCCTCGTCGAAAACAGCGATCATCTTTTGATCAAGTATCCGAGTTCGACAGAGGAAGGATAGTGGCCTACCGAGATTGTGGATTATCTTTCAGAGAAATCGGTAGTCGTGTTGGACGAAACCAAACAACTGTAATGCGGATATGTGATCGTTGGATGCAGGAGGGTACGACGGACCGGCGTGTTCGATCGCATCCACCTCAGCGCACTACTTCACGTGATGACAGGCAAATTGTGCGCATGGCAGTGACGGATCGCTCAGTCACATCACGAACCATAGCACAGCACATGCAGTCTTTAACGCATCATCCAGTGTCTGCGCGTACCATTCGACGCCGTTTAGAGCAGAGTGGCCGCAAGACGTCCATTGCTTTGTCTACCCTTGACGCAGAACCACAGACGTCTTCGCCGCCAATGGTGCGATGACAGAAGGATGTGGACGGCAGAATGGAATGAAATTGTCTTTACTGACGAGTCACGCTTCTGTCTGCAACACCACGATGGTCGCATTCGAGTCTGGACATACCGTGAAGAGAGGATGCTGAACAGCTGCATTATGCACCGCCACAGTGGTCCTGCACCGGGTATTATGGTATGGGGCGGTATTGGATATCACTCTCGCACACCTCTAGTACGCATTGCCGGTACTTTCAACAGCCAGCGCTACATCTCCGAGGTGTTGGAGCCAGTTGTCCTTCCTTACCTTC
Source organism: Dolomedes plantarius (assembly GCA_907164885.2). Classification (NCBI taxonomy): domain Eukaryota; kingdom Metazoa; phylum Arthropoda; class Arachnida; order Araneae; family Dolomedidae; genus Dolomedes; species Dolomedes plantarius. Next base: position 151,496,782 of record OU015493.1, read on the forward strand.
AGGGCTTACCCACAGCCATATTTCAACAGGATAATGCGCGACCACATGTGGCACGCATTGTCCAACGGTTCTTCGTCAATCGCCAGATTGAATTGCTTCCCTGGCCGCCTCGCTCTCCGGATCTTTCGCCGATAGAAAACATGTGGTCCATGGTTGCTCTACGATTGACCCAGATTTCATCCCCAGCTGCCACAGCAGATCAACTTTGGCAACGTGTGGAAGCTGCTTCGTCTGCTGTACCCCAAGAACTCGTCCAAAGTCTCTTTGAATCAATGCCGAGGCTTGTGGCAGCGGTGATCTCCAACAATGGCGGCTACTCTGGCTACTGATTTTGGCAGGAACCACACTTCACAGAAGTCTATAAATTTAATCATTTGATACTTGTCAACATGTTATCTACAAAATAAATTTTGTTGTGATATCTCTTGTCTTTCTTGGTGTTGCAATTTGGGTGGGCAGCAGTGTAGTTTAATATTTTAAAAAAAATGTAAAATCAAAATTTCTAGCTAGGGTGCCCCAAGTTCCTAATCTCATTCCCAAAGATGCCCTCAACACAAAAAGTTTGGGAATTCCTGACTTAGACAGTACATCGTAATAGTGATGTGTCTAGCAAATGTAGTCATTGCAGAAACATGTGGTATTGCATTATGTTATTCTGGAAATTCTACAGCGTATTTTAAAGGAAGGAAAGAAAAACGTGCTTATTTTGAGAATTGTGTGTACTGCACTTTTAACTTAGGATTACGTTCCTTCATGACGGTCCTCCGGAAAGCAAAATTTCAGATTCCGCCTCAAATCTAGCCCTGTATATATATATATATATATATATATATATATATATATATATATATATATATATATATATATATATATATATATATATGTATATATATATATATATATATATATATATATATATATATTTATATATATATATATATACATATATACATATATATGTATATACATATATATATATATACATATATATATATATATATATATATATATATATGTATATATATATATATATATATATTTATATATATATATATATATATATATATATATGGTGTGTATATATGTATATATATATATATATATATATATATATATATATATATATATGTATATATATATATATATATATATATATATATATATATATATATATATATATATATATATATATATATATATATATATATATATATATATATATATATATATATATATATATATATATATATATATATATATATATATATATATATATATATATATATATATTTATATATATATATATATATATATATATATATATATATATATATATATATATATATATATATATACCTTTTAACTGGGAAATGGACTCAGATTATCATTTTTGAAGACGGACGCTACCCGAGTAAACTTTCTGGCGTTGATGGAGGTCTAATTGCTTTGACTTCCCACTCAGACTTAATTAAAAAATTTAACTTTGTATCGAAGTTAAAATAAAATTTCAGCAATTTAAAGCGTGCATCAATACTGGATGAATTATACTTATGCAACAAAAGAAAATAGAGATAGGAAAATTGACTCTTAAAATCAATTCCTCGGATACTTTACTTTTAATTTAAGACGATATGGCTCACTAGGTTTATTACACCAATTTGCAGTTCAGTGTCCTTAATCTAATTCTATTCTGGATGCTGACGGAAGAAATTTGAACTTGAAATAGTTATTTTTGTTTAAAGCATTACTAATTACTTCCAAATACATTCGTTTTGATGCGACGGCAATTAAGCTGAAGATACTCCGAAACTGGTGTCTCAAGGTTATTATATTTCTCCGAAATCACATTCGGCGTGTGCTGAATTACCACATGCAATCGGGCTGGAAATAAATAGATTTATTTACCCGTAGAATAGAATTGTTCATTGTTTACGAAATCGGCTTTGTCCTAAATGAGTTTTGAGTTATGAATATAATATGATTTTTAAAGTATTTGTTAAACATGTTCGGTTATTTTTTAATTGAACTATTGTTGTCGATATTCAGGAAGAGTTGTATTGATGATGAAACCTCTTGTAAAGCCTAATGCTTTGGTTTCAGTTAGGTCTGTTGTGTACTAACCTTATTAGATTCACTAACCTCAGTGTTAACCTATGGAAAAAATGTGTTCAAGGATTGCCGACTTGGATTTAAAGATTTTTTTTAATTGTACTCCGTAATAGAAAAAGAAATTTTAGACCTTGGGGCATTTTTCGTTTAAAAAATGGAAATAATATTTTAAAATTTAAATTATTGTGTACTAACCTTAGTAGATTCGCTAACTTCAGTGTTATCCTATGGAGAAAATGTGTCCAAGGATTGCCGACTTGGATTGAAAGAGTTTTCTTTAAAAAAAATTATACTCCGTAATAGAAAAAGAAATTTTACACCTTGGAGCATTTTTTGTATAAAAAAATGGAAATAATATTTTTAAATTTTAATTATTGTGTACTAACCTTATTAGATTCGCTAACCTCAGTATTAACCTATGGAGAAAATGTGTCCAAGGATTGCCGACTTCGATTGAAAGAGTTTTCTTTAAAAAAATTATGCTAGAGAAAGAAATTTTACACCTTGGGGCATTTTTCGTTTTAAAAAATGGAAATAATATTTTAAATTTTAAATTATTTGGGGGAAAATCTGATGTAGTGTGTTTTAAACGCTCACGAAAATAATTTTCTTTGGGGGGCAAAATTTCTAATTAAAAAAAAAAAACCAGAAATTTTTTTTTCTTCTATTACGGAGTACAGCTAAAAAAACTTCTTTAAATCCAAGTAGACACTGGATTTAAATCACTGAAAAAACTTTCTGTGTAGGTTAATATTGAGCTGACGGAATCCAATATGGATGTTTTTTTTATGATAATGGATATCACTAAAAGTTAATAAAAATATCTGCATATTGCAAAAGCACTATAAACAAAAAAAATATTTCAGGTAGTCTCTTCTAACGAAACTACCACGGGTTATTAAAGTAGGATTGCTTATCGTTACTTCCCTCTTTCTTTTTACGAATTTTGGTACTTTTATGTTTAATTTTTTACTGCTACTGGGTTTGGCGCGCTGCCAAAATTATAACTCGCGACGGACTCTGAATTTTTTCTTTCCGGAGGACCGTTATTGAGGAACGTAATCCTACGTTAAAATGATCGTGATTAAATTAAACGTATCTAATAAACAGAAGAATTGACTTCGTGTACACTATTCTGTTAAATATTGTATTGGACGGGAGCCAGATAATTAAATACTGGATTCAAAATAGCTGCGAGTTGGAATCCTACCACTAATTGAATGTAACTTCAACCATCCATTTTGAGGCGTAATGGGATGAATGTATTAAAAAAACAGACAGAAAACTTCAAGGTTTTTGGTATAATGATTATCATGCAGAATAATAAACATTTTCGCGAATGTACTTTAAATTGAAGCAGACATCCTTATCAATGAACCAAGCTTTTGTCCATTAGCTGGGAGATGCAAAACTAACACTTTGAAATTCGTCCTATTCAAATCAATGGGATAAATAGAACACAAAAATTAAGTAAATAGAACATAAAAATTATGATTACAATAACTACTTAGTATGCAAAGTTTCCTCTTCTAATATTTTAAATATTTTTTTCCTCATTCAAAACATCAATCACTTTACAGGAAAAATATTCCAATTAATTTATGCACTGGGAAATTTTCTTCAAAGAGTATTACATCAAATTTAAATCCGCCTTGTCATTCAGGTTAATGTAAATATTAAGAGAACGTATTAAAGGTAATTCAGTCTCCTGACAGATTTTAAATTTCAAAAAAAATTTCAAGTTTAAGTTATTAAAATTTTTTTCTCTATCGTTTAAAAAATCGTTTAAAATACTGTTCCCTTTATTTAAAAGGCAATTTTGGAAGAAGGTGCTATGTTCCTTTCGCTCTCAGAGGTTCCAAGAGGAGAATTCTGGAGCAATTTAAGAAGACTGTTCAACTGAAGTTGACTTTGAAGAATCAATCATAAGGCTGCTCAAATCAACATTAGTTTACAGCAGGGGTCGGCAACGCGGTGCCCGTGAGACGATTTTAAAGTTCTCGCTGTTCAAATATCGATAAAATTTAGATATTTGAACAACAAACACTCGTAGTTGCAATGAATAATTTTAATAAAAGAAATTAAAAATCATAAAACCGTAAAGATAAAAAAAATGACTAGCCCCCGACAGCATCGCCGCTCTCCGTTTGCTTTTACGGTGAGTGCGATAAATGCAAGAGAAATTGGCGCTCTGGAAATCACATATGGAGAAAGATAATTTACCACATTTCCAAAATTTAAAAATGGCGATAAAAAAATTATTGCGATGAAAATGCTACAACATGTCAGTTTGCTAAACATCTTGATTCCTTATTGGACGAATTTAACACCAGATTTGAAAAATTCTACGAATTGGAGGCCTTTTTGACGTTTTTAATTAATCCTTTCTCTCATACAGAGGAGGCTATGACTCAAAAAATCGCAATATATTTTGATATTTCCAATAAAGTGGAAATAGAATTGGAAGTTATAAATTTAAGAAATAACACTGAATTAAAATCCCATCACAACGAAGAAAAATTCTGAAATTTTGCGAATGAATAGTTTCCCATTGCTGAGAAAATGTGCTCTGAAATTGAACTCTCTTCGCGTGTCGACATATGCTTGTGAATCTTTGTTTTCCAGTATGAAATACTTAAAATCAAAGTACCAACGAAGCCTAACTGACATTCATTTGGACTAGTGCCTGAGAACAGAGAATTCCACTTATGTGCCACATTACAACGAGTTTGCGGCAGATTTCCAATGTCCAATATCGCATAAATTATAAATTTTAAGATTGTTTTGCTTAAATTAAAATTTGCATTTATGTGTGAAATTTTATATCACATCAATATTTTCATGTTTAAATATTAACCCCCCCCCCCACCCTCCCCTCCTCCACTTCATCCAGCGGTGCCCACCAAACTCCCGCATTTCTGAAATACACTATTTCTGATAGACCACACACCTCGAGTCCTGCAGTCTTTTTGCCAGGAAAAATTGCTCAATTATCTAAGACCCCTTTCAGGTCTATATCGACCCCAGGGGTCGATATAGACCTGAAAGGGGTCTATGCCAGTGAAAAAGAAAATTGGGGATGCATAAGATGTAAATGGGGGTCCACGAGTTAGACAGGCCGCCACCAAAATTTTGGCTTCTCGTAAATGTAATAATCCACCTAACACGGATAGTACCTATGGAGGTATTTACGTTATACGAGTACTTTCTTATAATAGATAGATACATTTCCTAATTATATGTATATTTCATAAAATTGTGTAAGAAATCTATTCACTTTTCGGCCGCAGTACGTGTAACTTGTGTTGCGACATCATGGACTTTTGAACTGGAACTGTTACAGCGAGGGCCAGCAGGTGGCCGTAATATTGAACTTGCCAGTTTTCCAATTTGGCACAGGCAAACTGCCAGGATGATGACCTTTCAGCCTACGTTCAACATTTAAATGTCCTTCACACAGACTTTGAAATTAGGCTTGAAGATGTATTGACTATGGAAATACCACAGTGGATTATCAATCCATACGGTGACATTGAAGAAACGGATGTCATGTTACAAGAAGAGCTGATCGGTATAATCACCAACGAAGAACTTAAAGTGCAGTTTAGAAAGGGATATCAACAATTCTGGCTTCAAAGAGACATAGCTGTTACATATCCTGCATTTGAACTATCGCGAGAAAGTTTTTGTTAACTTTTCCATTTTCATACCTCGTGGAAAGGGGTTTCAGCGCGGTTGTCAATCTCCTTACAAAAAAAAGAAAAAGAAACAGATTGGAAATCACTTGCCGAGGAGATTTAAGGTTAAACCTGACTAAATTGAAGCCGAATATTGAAATTTTGCTAACAAAGCATCGGGCTCATCCCTCCCATTAAAAGCATTGATTTTGCTGTGTATTTATTTTTGTAAAAATGTTACTAGATTTGCATTTTGTGTAGTTTTAATTACTAAATGTATAACTCTAAAACAACATACACACACATATAGATGCACTGAAGTGCCACTGAATTAGGGATAGCAAAGCCTATGCAAATTGTGTAGCGTTGCGCATCATGTATGCGCAAGTGAGGGCGCTGTGGTAACTGCATATATAGCGCGTACTGTGGTTGTTCTGAATTAGTTGTTGGAATTGCCAGTATGGGTAAACTGCCTGATTTAGACGCCTTCGATCGCGGACAAATCGTAGGTGCGCGACGTATGGGCCATTCAATTTCCGAAATCGTCAGACAGCTAGGATTTTCAAGGTCGACAGTGTCAAGAGTATACCAAGAATACATGGATAGTGGAAAAAAAACTAGCGATCGAGCAAACTGCAAAGGACAATTAGCCTTGACAGTGCGTGGTGAGAGACGGCTCAGGCGTATTGTACGTAGCCAGCGAAGCCAAACATTAGCTCAAATTACCACCCAGTTTAATGACGGTGCCAGTCGTACAGTCAGTAAACGGACTGTGCAACGCTCGCTTCACCGTATGGGTTTCGGGAGCCGTCGACCTACGAGAGTACCATTGCTCTATACTCGCCATCGGGCTGCACGTCTTGCCTGGGCAAGAGAGCACAGAGACTGGAGTGTAGAGGACTGGAAACGAGTAGCATGGAGTGATGAGTCTCGATTCCGACTACTTAACGCCGACGGGAGGCTGAGAATATGGCGTCAGGCTCATGAAGCCATGGATCCTGTATGCCTGGCTGGAAATGTACAAGGGCATGGTGGCTCAATCATGGTCTGGGGTGTTTTTTCGTGGCACAGTTTGGGATCTTTGGTGCGTGTACCAACCTCCCTCAATGCAATTCGGTACGTAGAGTTGCTGGGTGATCACCTCCATCCGTTTATGCTGTTCTGTTATCCGCACGGTAATGGAGTTTTCCAGCAAGACAACTGTACCTCTCACAAGTCCCGGTTGGCTACTGGCTGGTTGGATGAGCATTCCTCTGACTTCTTCGTCATGAATTGGCCACCTAGAAGCCCAGACTTAAATCTTATTGAGCATCTTTGGGATGTTTTGGAACAAGGCGTGAAAGGCCATCACACAGCAACAAAGAACCTTACTGAATTATGGACAGCTTTAGCCAATATTTGGCAAGCCATTCCCATGGTACGTTTCCAGAAACTTGTTGAATCTATGCCTCTTCGTGTGGCAGCCGTTATCAAGGCCAGAGGAGGCCCAACTCGTTACTAGGTAGGTATCCCTAATTCAGTGGCACTTCAGTGTATATATATATATATATATATAGTATTTTAAAATTTTTCACTCTACAGCAAACCCTCTCAAAGTGAGTAGCTCTGAGTCAGCTTCAAAAATACTTTTAAAGTTGATGAATTAGTAAAAATTTCGTATTAGGATAGCAGGGAGTCTACCCAAAACAGACAAAATCGGCACGGGGTCTACGGGACAAACAAGTTTGGGGACCTCTGATCTACAACAAGACCAGCACGTTGTAACGTCGTGAATGAAGTAGTGGTCAAAGAATCTGAATCACAGCCAATTTAATTTAAATGACGAATTTATTACTAAATTAGCTAAAGATGATTAAAAGACTATATACAATAAAAATGAAGGTTGGCGGCATAATAATTCAGTTGCCTGCACTGATACGGTTATGTAAGTCCTTTTAGATGAAGTCTCAGATGGTTTTGCTAACTCTAAATCGGGTTCGGGTCCTGCTGGGCACTCAAAGAATTTATTCAGCAGAATGAATGACTGCTTAGAGTAACTATTGATCTGGATGATCAAAACAGATAAATCTCTTCATGCGATATCTTCCAACACTAAGCTTAATAGACCTAATCTCTTCATGAGATATTTTCTAACACTAAGCTTAATAGACCTAAGATTATACCTTTCTTCATGAGAAAATCACGCTAACTATTAAAGTCGGCGAAACGAATCCTACTGCCCTCGTAATAGCTATGACGACCGGTGTGGCAGGAGTTATGGTTCTCAGCTTGAGAAAAAACAGCTATACTGAAGTTTCAATATCTCTCCTGATGGTATTCGAGCTTGGAGCCACCGTCGAGACAATCTGCATGTACATTTTCTATTGGCGCTTGCATCCCTGATGTCATAAACCAAGACTTCTCATTTTCTGGTTCAAAATAAATATTTTAGCTTATATTCCAATCAAAACAAAACAGTAGTAGAAAATTATTCTGAAATTCCCAATTTTTATCTCAAATGCAAACGACAAAAATAAATTACAAAATCGTTTCCATAAAGTGCAAACGACCTTCTGTATTTGTCCATGATGATGTGCTTCTCAATGCTGTCACTTCAGCAAAAAGGCTGCAAGGCCCTTTTCTGGGGGGGGGGGGGTTCTTCCTCCCTTTTTTGAGAATCCCACATAGGTTCCAACCGCGAGCCAACCATTTTCTTCACAGGACGCGCTTTCTCCCTTTTGCACACTGTGGTGACTCCGTCGTCCCTGATTCTACATCTATCATCTAGACATTTTATTTATCTTCAATATGAGGTATTACAAAAGAAAATCGGCCAATAAATAACTGAAATAAAGTGGATTTTTTAAATTCCATGGCGACCATCTTGATGACGTCATTACTGTTATCCGCCACATACCAAAAAGTGACAGCATGGAAATTATTCATTTACAGGTAGTTTCTGATGGAAAAAATATCCACCCATGTACCCATCATTAATACCGCCACGGGACTACATGTGCTCCCCTACTGATATGCCCTTCTAGTAATAAAGGTTGCCGACCCCTGGTTACCAGGGTTGACGAACCCTGGTTTACAGTTTTACAGTGTTAGTACACAGCAACAATTTATGCAACAAGGGATTCTCCATATTTCTGAAGGTCACTGGTAAGGGAGTGCCGGGAGTTGGTATGCGCGGGAAGTGGCAACAGTTCTGGTGAATTTTCGAGTTGTAAATAGACACCATGAGTTGGCCTGGGGAATATTACGGTTTCTTTATCGAGGTGTTCTTAAAAACATCGATTCTGTAAGCACGACACAGAGGGCATTCAGGACGCGCTTCGGGCTGTATGCAAATGGTGCCATTCCTGGTCGATAAACAATGCTGCGATTGGTTTCAAACGTGAGGGCAATAGGCTTTGCATTAACAACAGAGTGATGGAAAACTTGAGATAACGGCATCCGCAGTGCATCGCAAATAACAGGCGCCACTTGAATCATATTATTTTCAAAAACAAGTGGGAAAAAAAACTAGATTATAAGAACTTTTCGAAAATATAAAGTTTTTTCTGTAAATTGTTTCGTTCGTTTTTTATTACCCTTTGAAATGTGGGAGTCCATTCTGTTGCACCCTGTACCATGAAAAAAAATACATATATATCAACTATCTGTTAGAAATAGGAGACCTAAAATATGCTGAATATTTCTAAATAAAGCCTAGTGTATCTTTCTAGGAAATTGTGATGAAATCAGACTAGTGAAATAATTTCGCTCAGTAAGATATCGCTTTTATCTAAACCAGGGATTCCCAACGGGGTCCAGGTGGACCCCTTGGGGGTCGATGGAAATTTAAAAAGGGTCTATAGTATTCCAGGGGTCTATTGGGGGGTCTATGATAAATTTTTCTGTTTTAAAATTTAATCTATTTTTTTAAGAATATAATTATTAGATAATAATATTTGTTTTAATATGTATAAATTCAGATTTTCTTAGGGCGGAATAATCCACGCATCTAAAGTCGAATGTCATGACGCTTTTGTATATGCCTCGAATGCCACTGTCGGCTTTTATTTGTGTGCCAACACTAGGCAGAACTGGGGAAATCCGCTGGACCTTAAATAGCAAATGGGTCCTCCCGATGCAACCAATCAGAAGCAGTTTCTTTTTTTATCTTGACGATGTTTGTGCAATTCCAATCTGTGTTTCTGAAATCTTGTTTATATTTGGGAAGTTAAAAATGAAAATAGTAGAAAAATAATAAAACATAAACCTAATGAACCACCTTTTTCTAATATTTTGTTCATATTCTTAGTCAATTTATTATCTTTAAGTGTTTTATGTGCAATTATTAATAGTATAATTATGTTGTATGCTGTACATTATAGAGAAAAATGTGAAAGGTCGATGAAGAAAATAATTCTTTTAAATGGGGTCGATGTAGGAAAAAGGTTGGGAACCCCTGATCTAAACGATAGAACATTTGTTTCATCTGTAGTATAAATTATGAATCACGGCAATATAAACCTTTTCGCCTGGTCAGATTGAAATGAAGACCTTAGCTTTTAACTGATATCTAGCAGTAGTGTAATTCATAAATAATTAAAGAGAGGTTTTGGTAGATTCAGTACGTCTAATCGTTTATAAAAAAAGAATTAAAAAAATTGGACTGTCGCTTACTTTCAAGAAATTTAAATGATAAATCGTTTAATTATAATGAGAAAGAACAGTGTTAAAGGCAATGTCATTTTCAGATAGATATTGCTGAATACATTTTACATACGATTTGAGAAAAAAAATTACGAGAACAGAATATAGAAAGTGCTTAGAACGAATGAGTTAAATTAACTATTTAAAATAAATGAATTTTTTTTTTACTTTTAAGTTATTTTATGCCTTAAAACTTGACAAAATATGAACCTTACACAATACCTAATTGATGCATTCATTTAGGAATTCAGTTTTATTAGCTCTGTGTCAATTCAGTAGAATGAAAGAAGATATTGAAAGCTTACCTCTCCCTGCCTATCCTATATGCAGAAAAATGGTTCGCTTAAAAACTTTTTGGAACCTTAACTTGTGGAATCCTGTATCAGGTTGTGTGGAAACATAGCAATGAAGATGTTATTTTCCTGCTTTTTTCAACGCAAGAATTGTGCTTAAATTCTGATGCCCATCAAAAGAAACTGATTAGACATTTATGAAAGCTTATACGATTCCCTCCTTTCAACTTTTTTTCAAAATCAGGACTTCACTTTCTTCTTGTAGCCGTTATGATGGCCGAACGGCTAGTGCCCTTTCTTTCGGTTCCAGAGTCTGAAGGGTTCAAGTCCCACTGTTGGTTGGCATGGATGTTTGTAGTCATTCAGAATCGGCTCTAAACTGTAGGTCTATTTATCCTGTATGAAGCAAAAGTTGACCGTATCGCTATTAACCAACCAACCAATCATTTCCTATAAATTTAGAATTTTACAAGTTAGCAAGATACGAAAATACAATAACCCTCAGACACCCAAAGCGTTTTATTTCTTTCAAAAACACAGTGTAACATCATAAGTAGGTAGGCTATTCTCTGAGGCTTCTTTAAAAATTATTAAATTCGTGACCAAGAAAGACAGAGTCCTAATTGCAAATGATAAGGCCAACTTTAAAACAAAAACTTAACAATTTATTTACAAAGAAATTTAACATTAAACAAGTACAACATATTCACTTTAAATTTAACTTAGGTGCAGATTTGGCAGCAAGCTCCGAGACCCGGATGCGAATTTCAAATACGTACATGGATCTTGCAACCGAAGGCGGGGCTAACCGTAACAGCCAATGAGCACTTGTTCTTTACTGCGCGTGCATTTGGACTTGGAAACTTTTATGTTTGGACATTTATGTTTGTTCATATTATGTTTATCTAGACACTCACCCTGTGTGTAGCGTTTGTTAGATTTCTCGTTCGCTTATAAATTGGAAAGAAAATCAAGTATTTTTCTGTATAAAAAAATATAAATAATAAATTAACACACCTTTTAAATGTCTAATAAAGACTTCGAATTTATGTGTTTTTTAATAAAAAGCTACTTTCTGTCAACATTATTCAATTTTAGGCAGCAGATGAAAATTTTCAATGTAAAAGTTTATTGATTATCTTTAAAATTAGATGTTACATGTTGAAATGTTGCATTCACAAGAAATTTGAAAACACTAAGAACCATTCTAAAATCAATCAATCATAAATAGTAATCCCTACAAAAGAATTACTATTGAAAAAAGTAGAATATTTTGGATATGTTTTGACAAGGTTCAATTAAATTCTGACAATCTCCAAAATATGAGAAATGTTGTATGAGCAATATTTTGCAACAAGTATTCAAGAGAGGAAAATATTTATCGCCAATGTGGCACCAAAGGTGCTAAATCCTTGTGTCAATATCAGAAATTGGACTAACGAGAAATTTGTGCATAAAAATGCATTGCCACCAGTGTTTATAGAAGCAGTTCGGAATATATTGAGACTTATCTTCACTTGAGCTACTAAAGAGTTGTCTATGCAGAATACAAAACCTGAACAAATCATTGAATTCAATGATTTGTCAATTTTGCCATTAAACATCAGGTGCGGATCGAATGAACAGTCTGGAGGTTCAGGTTAAAAATAAAGTAAAACTTGCAAAAGTGAAAGCTCATTTAGTAGCAGAAGAGGAATGTGCTCCATATACATAGGCACCCATAATTTGATTGTAGCACCATTGATCTCTTTATATTTATAACAGATGATTTTTATTAAATACTCATAAGTTATTCTTAATGTTAAAAGCAGTGCGTGGCTTTAAATTCTAACTAATCCCAATTCTTTTACATTTTGTAACAATATCCTTGTTTAAAAATGAAGAATCAATTTCTAACTAACAGCTGGTGTTTTTACATATGCAAACATTTTTTTAAATATAAAAAATACTAAGTTAAAAAATTGCTTTTATTTAAGACTGTAAATTAACATTCATGAACAAATATTTCTGTAATGGAGTTAAGATACATATTTTATTAAAAATCAATCAGCGGTACATTAAAAAAACGCAATACATATTCTGCTTTGATTGTTATAACATATGCAACCCATCACTAAAAATGTTACTTGACTTTTCCAGAGATTTCTGGCGCAGTTTTATTGCATTTCTATGCAGTTTTACATGTCAATGCAGGATCTATCCAAATATGTTTATATCAGTATATAAATACTGTAATAAAATAATGTGTTCTTTGCACAAGTTGTTTATTTTTAATAATCAATTAAAAATGCCCGATTAAAATATAAATAATTATCAGTTTAACAGTCCGAAAAATTTTTCACCCAGGCAGAAAATGATTCTTCATCCTGGATATTCGCTCTTACTTCACATTCAAAGCTATCTTCATTTAAAACAGTGGAGGGCACAATTTTAACGACAGTCGGAAAACTTTCATTATCCGTCATTAAACCGTTGAGTGCTTTTGAAAGCAGAAAGCATGTGCTCGGGAACATTGGCCGTTACGGTTATCCCCGCCCTCGGTTGCAAGATCCATGTACGTATTTGAAATTCTCGACACGGCGAGTCTCAAAACAGGAGCTTAAAAAACTCTTCTGCCTAGCCTGCCGTTACATGAGGGATCTCTCGAAAATCTCCAACTCTCTGACTATATCTCATGGTCCTTTCTTTGTCGGCGTCTATCCCAATTCCTCGAAAATGCGTCTCTTTTCCAGTGCGGGGCCGGCAGATTTGTTGGTGACAGTTCTTAACGACGAACATCCCGGCAAACTTTATTGCTCTCCAATGTCAAACTTGCGTTGAGCTATTTCTAAGAAGGACAGTTTTGCGATCAGATGGGATACTCTTCTGTTTTCAACCAGATTTTCCCACAGCTTGCTTGGGAAAACAATATGCCTGGACTTAACTTTCAGGCCAAAAATTCTGGCGGCATTAATTGGTATCGTGTTTTTAATCTGCTCGGAATCCACACACGTGTTCAAACGATGGGCACTGGAAAATGGTATTCCGATAAGCATGCAGTTGTGTGTCGTGCACCCTGTGAGGTCTGGGGAAAAATATCCCCATGCATTCATTACGCTACAACAGATCTCAACAGTTCAAATGCACAAATTTTGTAAAGCTAAATATCAAAAACTTATTGCTAATTGATTTGATTGTTTTGACTTCAATCAATTTTTATCATAAGTTTTCATAAAAGTCTGTTTTGCTTTTCAGAATTGTTTGCTGACATTAACGCACATTACAGTAAATAGTTTTTTAAAAAATAATGGCTACTTGGAATAAACTTTGGTATTTATTGAGGTTTTATCAGTATGAATTGTCAATTGAAAGAACAATAAAATGTGATAGTCATTTATTTCAAACGCCTTTTGTTTGAAATGTTTTTTAATTTACAAATAAGCTCTTCCTTACTTCAAAACAAAATTAATACTTCTAAAAATATACACATAAAAAGTATTTTTCGGGTGGAAAATATCTGTTACCTCCCATTCTTGCATATCGTTTAATAATTATTATTCATGATCTAGTATTGGTGACTCAATTAGCTAAAGTAATTAATTCATTAAGGAAAGATTTACGCCTCCCATAAATCAAGGGTCAGTAGTGAATAACTGAAACTTTCAGTTTTCAAATTAATTGACGTGTTCGTAGGAAAAGTGTTAAAAGAAAAGAGAAATTTTTCTTTCGAGGTCGCAGCTTTTACGATCGCAATTTTGACAAGTTCACTTTCATTAAACTCGCTTCACACCTGAAAAAAAAGATGAAAAGGGATTCGGCAGCTTTTCACGGTCGAGTGGCTTTGATTGACGTTTAATGAGATTCGATTTCATGTTAGTACTTTCTTCTCAAACCGTACAGAAACAAGGAACATGCTTTTAAAACATTTTTTTCATTTTTTAACATACGAAAAATTAAAATGAACTAGATGGGAAATGTTTCAATTTTTGTTAATTTTTGTCAGTGCAATGATGCTTTTATTTCTTCTTTTTTAAAGAAATAGCATGCATAATAATTCTTCTACGCGAAATAAGTTTTGTAAATATTCGATTTCGGCCGAATGAATAAATTTTCGGTTATTAATAAAAGTTAATTTGTTATGTAAATCTAAATGTAAATTTTTATTTGATTTTTCAAAGTGTTTCTATATAAAAAAAAATTCTTTTTTTGTTGTAAAGAAATTTTATAATGGACACGTCGCATTTAAAATTTAAAAAAAAGATAAATCTCCAGCGTACACATAGATACTTGGATCACTCAGTTGGCAGGATTTATGCATTTTGCTTTTATAATATTTTTATCAACAACAAATAAAAGAAATATAAAGCAGATATTTTTAGAAAAACCGTCAAATATATTCTACCTAATTTACAAAAACTATTCACTGTATAACTTATCTATCATAAACTTTATTTTCTCCCGAAATATCGGACGAAGAAATATTCATCGATATGTGATTACAATTGATATTAAATTATACGTAGTAAAATAATGTTAAATAATTGAATAAAGGATCAGTATATGGTGAGTCCAATAGTTTAACTTTCAGAAACATAAACTGATCTGTCATTTCTTTAAATATATTTGAGATTTCATGCTATTAAAACATTATATTTTTTTCAATCTTCAGACGAACGAAAACATGAATTTCCGTCAATTTTGACTCTCACTATTTCTTTTGAAGGGAGTTAAAAATGAAAAAAAAAAGTTCAAATCAGAGTGATCCACTATCCTTAGAGTGGATCACTCTGATTTGAATAAAATTATATTTCTGTTAAACTTTCCAAATCCTAAAAACAAACCTCGAAATATCATCAGATGTAAAGATTGTTGGTTAATACATTTTATATACAATATATCATACATGTCATTCGGAGGTTTTGATATCAGGCTTTAAATTTTAAACATTCATCGCATTATTAGTTTTTTAATTCGGTAAAGGGAGACCAGTTGTATTAATTTTCAAGATTTTCAGTCGAAAACTTTCACTACTTGTCTTCATTTCACCCATTCCCTATAAACTCAATAAATTATAATTTTAAATGGTCTTTTCAAGGAATAGAAGTTTTAAATGTACAATAAATTCTTTACATTAAGCTTAATTTTTTACGGGAACTATAGCAAATGCAGATGAAGGGAGGAGGAGAGAAAATACAATGCATGTATTTTCTCTCTCTCTCTCTCTATATATATATATATATACTAGCTGAAAACCCGCACTTCGCTACGGAGTACATTCAAAGTAAAAACATCGGTGAATGTATGCAATTAATGCCAATATATATATAATAAATACGATGATCAATGTATATAATTGATGTAAAATATATATATATTTATAAAAAAATCGTAAGGGATATTTTTATAGACAAAATAATGTAGAAGAAGATATTCGAATTAAATCTAATATAAAGAATACTAAAGAATATAGTACAGTTTCTAGAACATTTCTTTTACTGTATTTTAATATTTTTTTGGATAATGTCCAATCGTCTGCCGCATTAGCAAGAAAAAAAAATTATTTTTTGTCTATTTAGTTTTTATGCACGTGACGATAAATTTATTTAAAGTACCAGAAAAAGAAGTCACGTGATCAGCATTTAATAAATTGAATTCTAAAAATTAATCTTTAAAAATTCACCAAAAATCAGGAAATGAAGGTAAAGATTCGAAAAAGATTTCATTTTAAAGGAATTTTTATGATCTTTCTCGTGATATAAATTTTATAACCCTCAAATTATTATTTTAAATGCAAACTTAAAAAAAGTAAAAAAAACAGCTTAAAAATTTAATTTTAAAAAATCTAAGAAGAATTTTTCAAAAATCTCTCTTAGTGCACCCCTACACTATAAGAAGAATCGCCATGCAAAATTTCAGCCCTTTAGGTCCAGCGGTTTGGTCTGTGCGTTGTATGTCAGTCAGTCAGTGAATGAATGAATGAATGAATGAGTCAGTTACGGAACTGTTTTATATATATAGATATGTATATATATATGTATATATATATATATATGTATATATATATGTATGTATAAATAAATATATATATATATATATATATATATATATATATATGTATATATATATATGTATATATATATATATATATATATATATATGTGTGTGTGTGTGTGTGTGTGTGTGTATACTATTTGAAAGGAAAACCAATTTACTAAAATCTACGTTTATGGAGATTCAATGAAATCTTTATGCTTCATTTTGTGTTCAGATGTTCTTCATTTGATTTTTCCGACGGAAATTGTAATGCGAAGATTTCCAAATTCACTGATTGCAAAAGAATTCACTGGATTGAATTACTACGAAAGGAATTATCGATGAAGATGATAGTAAAATCCTGAAAGTGAACGGGGCTGACCATCTTTGGAGCTAGTTCCTTTGTTTCTTGCTTTAACTATTTATTTCTATTTTCAAAATAGTCAATGGGCTGAGAGACGATGAAATTTATTATCTAAAGTATATTTAAAATGCAAAAAAATATTTGAAAAGGATAAATATATTTTCATTGAAGAAAAACCCCATGAATAGCAAATTTAGGACCCTTCTTATATTTTAGAATGGTGTAGCAATCAGATCCGTCATCACTGAGGGACAGATTACTATCATTTATGACTCGATTTCCTTGTACAGAATTTTTGAAGTTGTACAGAGGCTGTTCACACATTTTTTAGACGATGTATATTGTATTCACAAAACTAAATTACATAAAATTCTTGTGTTTTAAATGTTCTTTATGACACCCCTTATTCTGAACTATCTTTCTACACCGCAATTTTCAGGATAATAATGTCTTTTGAAGTGTCAGAAGAGGTATTCTATCCCATTCCTCCTGAACAGCTTTCCAGAGTCCTGTAAGGGTTTTGGGACGACGTTTGGATAATGCAGATTTTAAAAGTCCGAAAGCACAAAAATCCATAGGTGATACATCGGGAGATTTAGTAGGGATATCAGTGAAGGGTATGGCCTTGATACCAGTTTTTTGTTCCATTTCTTCTAGGAAATTTACAGTGGATTTTGATGTGTGACTGCTAGCTTTGTCCTGATGGAGTCTCACAGATTGATGGCACTGTGGGTAAAGCTATGGTATTTTATTCAGAAAAATTGGCGATAAAATATGTTCCTGATAGTATTTGGAGTTAATCTTGACATTTTTTTCCACTCTCTTTATTTTTAACTTGCCATTATAAGAAAAACCAGCAATAATCATGAATCCCTTAGAAAAACTTTCTTTCGATTCTTTGAACCATGTACTTAAATTTTTTTCTCCCCTTTTATGATAATAAATGGCTCTTTTTTTGTTGCATTCATTTAAATACACCCATGATTCATCTATTGTGACAATTGTTTTCCATTTTTCTTTGGATAAGTGTTTCTCATATAGAATTCTGCAGTGTCCTGCGTTCAGTGATATGATTTGGAAGAAGACGATGCACATTGCGTTTTTTCGCTTTCTTAAGATTTAAATCAACGTTTATCATTTTGTTTGCAGTGGACACCGATCATTTTAATGATTTTGCAACTGTCCTTTGACTAGGGGGATTTTCTTTTAACATTAAACAACGTACCTTTGCAATAGTCGAAGATCTCCGTTTTTTCCTTGGATATTTGTTAGGAATTTTTGTGCCACTTGAGGCTAAAATTTGACGTTTTTATCCTTTCTTGTTGACGATATTACCTATCGATGCTTTAGATATCACAAAACTATGACTCTCACATCGTTTATGGATAACGGAGTATGTACATTTCTCTTCGGAAAGAGCATAAATGTAGCCTTCGAACCACTGCTTTGTCAAAAACGCCATTTTGAATAAAAACAAAACTTTCAAGCCGCAGACGATAATTTTGACTTTTAAAAATATAGTACAATTTCAATTATTTCTTTTGCAGCAAACGATTTTTTATTACCGCTTACCAAAATCGTCTAAAAAATGTGCGAACAGCCTCTGTATAACTCCTTTTCAGATATAAAACTTAACACTGTACCAGTGCTAAAAGAAAATAAAGTATTTTTAATATTCCCAGAGTTCTACGTTCTGTATTGCATAAAACATGTGAATAACAATTTTAGACATTTTGAGTTCAAATCTTATAAATGAAATGTAGTATTTCACTACAATAATGGCTTTAAAAATAACTAAATTTGTAAGATTTAATATACATTTTTGGTTGAAATAAGACGAATTAGCAATGTTATTAATTAGAATATTGCTGATTTCATGATCGCACAAACTTAAAAAAAGTTATAAAATAGCACATAAAATTAATTACATGATTGTAAACTGGAAAACAGATTTTTCAATCAGTAGGTTTCTTAAACCAAGACTTGTTCTTTATGGCATTATAAACTTAGTTTCTCAGTTTAAAACAATTACGCCATAAAACTGCAGGTTTGAATAATAAAGGACAGTTTATGATTTGTTGAAGATAATACGGAAAGTTGCCATTATCCTATTTTTATGACATTTTAAAACTAAATGAAAATAAAATAATATACAAATAATTAAACCTTCGAAATCAATTTCCCTGATTTTCTTCCAGTCGTATGGCTGTATAAAAGTTATTATTTATAACAAAAAAAAAGTAATTGTCAATGATCCTTTAATCAATACAAATCCTATTTTCGTATCTTCCATAAAATAAAGGGATAGTAAAAGAGCAATTAACAATAAGATTAATATAATTATTAATAACTGAAATTTTTAAATCAATTAGTATTGTTATCAAATGTATAATAAATGCTATTGTGACGGCAATTAAGGAATAAAAATTCATACTGATTGTAAGAAGCGAGTACCGTTATCAATATTAATTTTTAATGCTTTAATGCATGCAGGGATTTCTTAGAAGAGAGTGAATTCAAGCTTAATGAAAAGAAACGTAATAAATCACATAAACGAATGACAGTCAAACAAGTTTTCTCAGGTGTACTTAGAAAAAGATGAATTATCTTGCTTTGACTTCTGTATAAATTAAAATTGCCTTCCTTGCGTTAACGGGGATGAAAAACTTGTTCGAGACAATATTCATTAACTGAAAGGTAAGAACAAAATGACAACATGGTCTAGAGCTATACAACTCCTGCATTTCAATTGCTTCAATATTTGACAGCCAAAGCTGATGTGTGTCATCTGCACTTGTTTCCTGTTAAATAGACCAAGTTTGTTATCCTTTATCCTGTATTTCCTTTTCCTTTTCGAGATCAGCATCTAATTTGCACTTTATTTACCGTTAAGTACTGTTCTATTTAAAATTTGCATCAATAATAACTAACCGGAGATGACCTCCGAATATGGTAAGCATTAACGTGACTAAAAATGATTTTGCCATGCAGATTCACAAAATATGGTGTTTGGAATAGTGTTTGCTTTGATAAAAAGGGCCAAAGGTCTTAAGTTTTATACAGGAGAGTATTTCATAATCAAAATTTTTCCTCATTTTACGACATCACGTTTATTTCAAATTTTAAAGTTTTTCAAACTCGCTTAAACGTTGCTGATCATCTTTGGAGGCTAGTTCCTCGGTTTCTTGCCTTAAGGCTGAAACCGAGTGGCTGTGTTTTCAACCCTATTGGACTCGCTCAATGTTAACCTTTAGCTTACGGGGCCTTTTTTTCCGATTCCCTCTTTTGAATGGGAAATTTCATACCCCCTTTGTAAGAACGGCCATTGAGGGGAACTACAGCCAGGAACCAAAAACATGAAAAGAGAGGTTTTAGACGATATTGCATCTTCAGCGGTGTCAATACTGTCTAAAAACCAATGGATTGTTTCAGATAAGTATGATCTATACAATAAACCTACTCAGACACCATACAATCCATGAAAAACTGTAGAATTGAATAAAGAGTTACTTAACCATAGAACGCCAAGCCTGGCTCTAGACAGAGTGGAAGTTAAGATTAAGTAACCGCAAGATGACGGACGTCACAAAACTTGCAACCATGGAGATATGGAAACACAGAAACTGACCTGCTATGGATACTGTGTTTTAGGACTATTAAACCTTTATTAATTTAGTTTTTTATTATTATTTCTTAGAGTAATTTTTTATCATATTTTTATTTTTACTTAAGATTTTAATTTTATTTTTTGAATTTGTATTTTTAGTAGTTATTTTTTCTAATTTTACTTATTTTCTTTTACTTATTAATTGCAACAGAACAAACTATTCATTAAAACTAAAACAACCAATTATGTGTTTGGATAGACTTTCGGGGTAATAATTAAGTGTTAGCACAGCAATCAAGTCTAAAATATGCTTATTCCTATTGTCTTTAGAACATAGCCTATTTATACGAACTAACTGATTTCAATAATGTTATTAAAAACAGATTTATGTAAACAGGTTAGGTAATTGTTTAACAATATTAAAATCATAGTCAGATCTTTTGTCGTATAAGTCAAAAGTAAATTTGCTATGAGAATTTAATTTAATGTTAATATCTAAAAAGTTTACATTAATATTATCTTGGCTACTTTTAATTAGTTCCAGATTAGGAGGGTAAAAATTTAAGTCTATATGATTATTACTTTTATTAATTACTATTATATCATCTATATACCTAAATATATTGTGTATATATATATATATATATATATATATATATATATATATATATATATATATGTCATAACATTAATTTAAAATTACAGGGGGCTTAAAAATAGCAAAATCTAATATGAAAATCATTGCGTCGGGAAAAAGGGTTTTTCCTCGTTTCTTTAGTTGACATCGATTCGCGATATTGAAGTTCCATGGAGAGAATTTATTTTTAGATAGATGTACAGGGTTCAGCGGGAAAATTATGCTTAGATAAACAGAGGAGGATTCTAGAATTTTCTAGGTGGTGCTCTGTGCATGTGCCATAAACGGGGACGCGTTAATGAAGACTTAATTAATTACGCAGAGGGTGGGATTAATTCGTTGATAGCAGACGTGCGCTAACCGGGTCCGCAAGTTTGAAAATGGCGAGCGCTCAAACGTGCATATCTCGGAGAGGTGGTTTACGTGAAGTTGAACCGAATAAAAGCTAATTAAATTGGACGATGCTGAGTACTTATTTTGAGTGTCTGCCTTCCCTCTGTGCCATGGACTGCTAAATGAAGAAGACTGCAATTGATATTTTATAGAAGACGTAAATCAAACGCCTGTCATATATATATATATATGTGTGTGTGTGTGTGTGTATATATTCATTCTTGGGCCCGTATACTTGGGATACATGCTATCCTACCCCGTAGGGAAGAGGTTAACCTATGGAGAAAATGTGTCCAAGGATTGCAGACGTGGATTTAAAGATTTTTTTTAAATTGTATTCCGTAATAGAAAAAGAAATTTTACACCTTGGAACATTTTTCGTCTTCGAAAAAAAAATGCAAATAATATTTCAAAATTTAAATTATTCTGGAAAAAAACATAGTATAATGTATTTTAAACGCTCGTCAATTCCTTTGGTGGACGAAATTTATAAAATGAATCATATTTCAAGGTGCAGAAAAGCTCTGGCTATCTGAAAATACCATTTTTTATCGGATTATCAGTATTTATGTAGCAGTAGAGAAATTTTCTCCATAGGTTAACATCGAGGTGAGTGAATCCAACAGGGTTAGTACAGAACAGCCTTAGCTATTTACTTTTATTTTTAAAATAATCAGTGGGCTGAGAGATAGTGAAATTTATTATCTAAACCATATTTTAAAAATAACAATAAATAAATATATAAAATTGAAACGGTAAATGCATTTTGTTTTTTAGAATGGTATAACAATCATAGCCACTGTCACTGAAGGATAGATTATTATCACTTATGCCTCGATTCCCTTCTAAAATATTTTTGAAGCTATAATACAGAGTATAGCTCCTTGCATCTGTCGAATTGAGAGTTGCCACATTAATAATCAGGAGTCATTAATAAGTTGTGGCAAGAACTTTAACAATGAAGATGGAGTTATACCCAGGTATTAATATGGCTACCTATGGTCATAGCTTGTTATTCTTAAAAAAAAAAGCAAAGAGATGTGACAATAACAAAATCGAGAAAATCGTGGTTGATGATCATCTTATGGGTTTTATTTAATTATGACAAATGAAATGCAGATGGCTTAAGGCCATGATAACATTAAAGCTGACAAAATTTAAGCTAGGATAAGTCGTCACGCAGATCTAAGGATGCCTGGATTCTCATGCTGCGACCTCTTCGTCGACCCAGGGGGGTGGTCTCTTCTGTGGTCCACATCCTTCGTTATCGGCAGCCAGCAGTGCTCTGTGTCTCTCGTTAAAATTCCCTCTTCCAGCGTGGGTTAGTCACGTGATATGATGAGCTGGCCAGATGTGGAATTTGGCGCCGCCAAGCAGTAGAGCCGCGACCGCCAATCAGTGGAGCGGAGCTTGGAGAACAACTATTAGTGGTTTTTGTGTGTCTAAGGAGGGAAGGCGAGGAATGCGCCAAAGTGGACTGGACATTGAGACTAACCCTTTTGCGCGTGCATCCTGGAACGTGTACACATGAACACAGCGCCTAAAATCGCGCAAAAAAAGGATTTTTGTTGAATTGAAAAAGGCTTGCAGACGGGGCCGTATCCATATCTACAAGATGCGAGGCGTTCTTAAGGGAACAATCCTCAGATGGTGAATATGATGAAAAGGGTAGAATATATCCAGTCTAAAAAAGCTGAAAAACGTTTCGACAGCATCTAAATAATTTCTCATATCAAGCTGTCATATTTTACTCGACAAACAAAAAATGCATTAGGACAAAAGAACATAGTTTTTATTTCAGTTGCTTTACAGATTTCAGATTTCTAACGTTATAAATTGTGCTTTACTATAAATTCATCTCTGATTCTACATCCATGTTTGGAAAGAAACGATAATAATTATTTATGAGTTCCTCATGAGTATACATTCGAAATTCCCAAGAATATATAATTCGAAAGAAGTAAAGCAAATGTTTTACGAAAGTTAGATAATTTTACATCACAAAATCCAACTTTAACATTTATAGATTCCTAAAAACTACGAAGTTTAAATTAATTTCAGCAGATTAGGTTCTTTTATGCGCATATTTGCCTGTAACTCAAATTCTCTTTTAAGATGCTACGACAGGCTACAGTATTTTTTATTTCAGTCTAGCAATCTGATGTTGAGAGCCATAAATATATATTATTTACTTATTTGTTTGGTGACTCAAACCATTTTATGATGCCATACTATTAAATGTGTTTTATCACCATAACCCCTTGCTCATTTTCAGTTAATTGATAGTCAAAACCCTTTATAGTCCTGTCACTTGATACATAGCCATTCATGCATCACTCCCTCGTGCTGACTGCATCTCCCATAAGTTCTACACATCAATTCCCTTGTGATCCTGTCGACTATAAATGTGATAATAATCACATTTGGAAATTTTAACACAAGGGAACTGATGTGTAGAACTTATGGGAGAGGCAGTAGGCACGAGGGAGTGATGCAGTCGGCACGAGGGTGTTGATCATACATTAAATCGCTGCCCACAACACGGAGAGATTTTGGGAGAAGCAAACACATATGCAGTCGCTCGTTCAGTGCTGAGAGTAACAAACATGGGGCCAGAGAAGAAGAACACAGATTTCAAAAGATATCCAGGAAATCCTTTTTATTTAACTATGAAGCATCGCGCAGGCTGCAGCGGCCACTGGACTTGCCCTGACGGGGCGCGGATTACATTACAAGGTTAAGACAGGAGCGGACAGTAGGTCCGACAGCAACGAGAGTTAGACTCGAAGAGAGAGAAGTCTTCCGTTCACGCAAATAGTAAATGAGTGTTTTGCAATATTGACGCCAGAGGGCCTAAACTACTTAATTTTTAATTGGGCGACTTTAGATTCGTGGAGTTCACGTGTCCACTTCAGTTCTCTCGGGGATACTTTATTGCTAGATTCCGCGCTTGTTAGCTCTGCGACCTATTGAGCTGGGTGCAGGATAAGTGGCCATAAAGTTCTTGTAAAGTGTGGTTTCGACGTTACAGAAGGCATAAATCCAGAGTGGTTCGAAGGCTCTTCAAGAATTTTGACATTACACTGACATTCGGAATCTCATAAACTTTGAACACTCATATCTGGGTGTAACGAGGAATTCGTTCCAGAAATAATTAATTTGGTTGAGCTAGTAACGCACGTTAAATTAATATAAAATCTCTAATTCTGAATAGTTGTTCCATAAAATAAAATAGTGTAATTTCTATACCGTTCCCTCGACGTGTGTGTTCTTGAGAATTTAGCCGTTGCCCATTTCTCTTAAACCGTAAAAGCTACTGTAAATCACTTAGCCAGGTGTTAGTCTCCGGATTCCCCTGTTAAGTTTGTCTAAAATGCACATTTTTATGGCTGGTAATTGCAGGGTGTTTCTTGTGAACATCCAACTAGCCTTTGTCCACGTCATGCCGTTTTACGTTTGCCCCCTAAATTGGACCATAAAGTCGGTTTAAAGTAGTGATAAAAGTTGTGTCTCTCGCCCCTCTTGTTCGTAAGATTTTCTCACGAATGAACTTGGTGTCAGCTTGGCGAGAAAGCGCTTTCCGAGTAAGGTCTTTCTCCCCTGGTTCAACCAATCGATCAGAGGCGCGAGATTCGTAATATCGGGTCAAAACCATTCACGGGCCTCAAATTTTGCGGCGCGCTCGAAAGTTCTCCTCTTGGCGAGGTATCGGCAAGGCCGGGTTCCTTTTTTTGTCCCTCAAGCGCTCGCGTTGTTATTACTGTCTATTTTCCTCCGTGCTGAGGTAATATTGCGTACGCCTTGGACGGGTGGTCCGCTCTTTGTTGGGTTTGGCGTATTTCTCGCTATTGTAACCCTCGCTTTCCGTGTTTGCACTTCTGTCCAGCTATGAGAAAAAAGATAGAAGTGAGCCATTTTGGCTAAGAGAGAAGTTTCTCTTTAAATGGTATACGTTTAAGCACCCCTTCAGTTCTTGGTCCCTGGCCTCGACTGTATTGGGGGGGGGGGCTATTTTTATCATAGCATTTTGTTGTTCACTTTTGACCTAAACGGTCAGCCAGCATAGAAGCTCCTGTAAACTTCGAGCTTCCCTTTTTTCACTTTGCGAATGTTGTGAACTGAGATCTTACGTTGTACATAGTTGTTCCATTGTATTCAAGACTGGATCCCTGTTTACTGATACCGAATAAATTACTTGTTATTTAAAAAAAGAGACCCCACACACTAGACCCCGCACCTTCAGAGGTAACTTTGAGAACGTGGAGGACATTGCAGCCACGACCTATTTTACGTGCCCCGGCCACCATTAGTGAACCCGTTGGTGGATTTGCAACGGTGACGAGCATCGAACCAGGGACGTTCAGATCTCTGGCCCGCTGCTCTTGCCAACTGGGCCGCCCCCCCCCACACACACATATATATATATATATATATAGATATATGTGTGTGTATGTATATATATATATATATATATATATATATATATATATATATATATATATATACTTACTCGTACAGTCAATAAATTCGGGGACTTTATTTACTACAACAACGAATGCTCTTACAAAGTTTTCTGAACACAATCACATTCAAAATAATGTCCTTCCGCAAATATACACTTCTGCCAGCGTTGATACAGCTTCTGGAAACAGTCCTGGAAACCGTTGCGTGAGAACTGTCGTAAAGCGGTTGTCGCTGTTGCCATCACGTCTTTGGCATTTGCAAACCGCTTGCCCTTGATGCGATCTTTCAGTTTCGGGAACAAGTAGAAATCGCAAGGAGCGAGGTCATGGGAATACGGGAGATGTGGCAGAACTGTAGTGCCGTGGTTAGCAAGGGCTTGTTGCACCATCAGGGATCGGTGCGCCGGGAAATTGTCATGCAACAACATCCACATCTTGGATTTCCAAACGTGTGGACGTTTACCACGGATTGCCTCCCGGAGACGACGAAGAATCTCTACATATCGTTTGTTGACGATGTTACCTTGCGTTTGGCGCAGCTTGTCCTTTCTGGACCTTGCGTCAATAAACTTCAACCAACCAAACAACTACTGCTCCTACCTGTTGGATGTTCGCCTCCGTTTGTGGGATCACTGGCCACCCACTTTCGGATCATCTGCAACAGCGTCTCTCCCATTTTTAAACAAGCTGTACCATTTGAAAACTTTTGATCTGCACATAGCTTCGTCTCGATACGCTTTTTGCAGTAACCGTAACGTTTCTGAAGTGATTTTTCCTAATTTGTAGCAGAATTTGATATTGGAACGTTGCTCCAAAAAAGACATTTTGCTACATCGACATCATACGCTGACAGTCTGCAGCCAAATGGTGAGCTGCGCGCCCTAGCAGTTGTGCAAAGCGTCATGTGACGTCTCACGCGTACGCAGATAACCAGATTTGCAAACCACATAGTTATTTCGGTTCCTCCACACACCGGGCATGAGGGGGGAGAGTAGTCCCCGAACTTATTGACTATACTGGTATATATATATATATATATATATATATATATATATATATGGATAGTGTACATAAACTAAGTTTAGCTCCTCCTTCTCCATTACTAATTAAAACACGGAAAAAATGTTTAATAACAGCCCTAAAATAAATCTGTTAGGAAAGATTAATATGTCAAGATTTTTAAAAGCAAATGGAAGGTATTTTGATAACTAAGTTTTGAAAGGATCTGGGAAAAGGGATAAATTTGGAGAAATATGATATATTTATGTGATTAAATTATGCTAAATTTGTGTTAAGGAATGCTAAAATCTGCAAAGCATGTCGACATAATAAAGTTAGTCGACTGCAAAGTATGTCAACGTATTTTGATCGTCAGATTAGGATATAAGAAATATTCAAAAGGGAATTTTCGAAATTCCCGTTCAACATATTTCATTGTACGACACTTAATTCGAGAGGCATTATAATTCGCATTTTAGGTCTTTGACATTTTCCTTTTGAGTTGCTATTAAGGAATTAATTAGAGTATAATTAAAGGGTGCTCCGCTTATCAACTTGTCAAAGTGCCATAAGCGGATGGGAGGACGTCTCATCTCGGTAAACGCTGCAGTTCATTTCCTCTTCAAACGGGATGACATCTGAAAAACAAGATGTACAGCGATATGCGTTTGTAGCATTTATATAACTGATATATTGAGGGCGCAATATTGTGACTTTTTAATTTCTTTTTTAATTTTGAAATATCCTGCTATTGTTGTTTTTGTATGCTACTCATATTAAATTTACTACTCAAAAATAGGTTTAAAGGTTATTGGAAAACATTTCTTTTTTTTATTATTTTGTCGTGTAATGTGTATGATATTACTAATACATGCTCATATTGTAGATCGAGAAATAAAACTAACTATAGACATTAATAATAATTGTAAAAGAAATAGAGGGAATAAATACATAAGAAATGAAGACCATGATCAATCAAATTTGGTTTATATATTCCTTCAACTTTGATGTCTATCTTGAAATATTTTTTTTCAAATTATATATTTTTTATTGTATTATGTTAACATCCCAACAATTTCTATTTTCTTCTTCCTTCCCTTATATCTAGTTTTTTCTTACCTTCCTCGCTTCCCTCTCTTTTTGTATATTTCTAAATTTGACCATTTCCACCTTTCACGGCTATTTCTGCTGTAAATGCCACCTTCCTCTATGCTAATCCTTTTATAGCCATTGTTTGTTTTTTAACTCAGATCCTGAAGGTGAAATCTTTTTCGGCATTGAAATTCAAATGCAAAATTTTAATAATGAATATTTATTGGGGAAAATATAACGTTTTTTTTTCTTTCCCGTATTTTAAAGAGTTTTTCCCTGCACTTTCAGTTTAATTTGCTTTACGGAAGAGGTTAACTAAAATATGTTGTTCCTTTAAGACTGTATGGAGTAACTGATCTTTATGGTTACTTTCCTGCATTTTGGTTTTTTTCCTATCACCTTTAATCGTATCTGAAACTATTACGCAAATCTACAAAGAGACATACTGAGCTCTTGACAGCATCACATTGTGACAGTGAAATTCTCAGATGATTAAAGCACATAATTCGAAATATTTCTTTAGTATGGCCTGAAACCTAAAATATAATTAATATCTAACATTTATATTTCATATGATATTGACTTTTTTAACGTAAGATTACGTTCCTCTATAACGGTCCTCCGGAAAGCAAAATTTCAGACGCTAAAACCGTCCGTTCGTACCTCGCGAATTATAATTTTGACAGCGTGCCAAACCCACTCTGCATCGCTTGGACAAGCAGTAAACAGTTAAACAGAAAAGTACCAAAAGTACTAAAATACATATATGTATATCTATATACAGTGGTGTGAAAATTATTAGAATAATTGTGAAATTTACAATAATATCTTGTTATATTAAAGAAATAATACATTATTTAAAAAAATATTGATACATTTAATATTTAGTGCCTATCCCCTTGTTTTTATTAAAGATTCGATACGTCTTGGCATACTTTGTATGAGTTCTTGGCAATTAGATTGTATTTCGTTGTCATGGTGCCAAATTTCGATGAGTCTTTCTATCAGACCATTCTTATTTGTGATGTTGCATTTCTTTAATTTTTTCTTTACAATGGCCCAAAGATTCTTTATTGGGTTCATATCTGGACTGTTTCCAGGCCATGGAAGAGTTTTTATATTTTTTCATCCAAAAATTTGGTCACAGATTTTGCTTTATGGCACGGAGCTCCATCATGTATGAATATGAAGTCTCCATTTGGAAACCAGTCTTTTAATTGTGGAATTAGTCTTTGTTCAAACACTTTTTTATACTGATACTGGTTCAGTATGCCTTATCCAATGTGTCGTGGATTACGACATATCAAAAGGTAGAAAAGAGCAGACAAACCAATTAAGACGAGCAAACGGGACGGAAAATGAAACAGTGAAATGACGCCAGCCGATACAAGACGAATGTCGTGGGGATACAATATGTTAGAAGTTCGAAAAGTGCAGACAAGCCAATTAAATCATACAAACGGGGGTAAAATGAAAAAGTGAAATGACGCCTGCCTATAGAAAAAACCGGATGAAGGATAAGGAATTGAAAAGCAACAGTTAAGAGACGAAACAGCGAGGGGGCTACATGGAGGGGACATTGAGATGAAAAGGGAATTGTTGGCAAAGAGGAGATGACCGCACACATAGGAGATGTTCTGGGAAAACATGATCCCTAGAAAGGCAGGGGAGAGTCAAAGGCGGAATTGTTTTAATATGAAACGCCCCTTACTCTGGATGGTCTAGAGAAAAGATTTAGGTGGTAAAAATTAGCGAATCGAAGTGGAAGTGAGAGAAAAGATTCAACTTGAATGACGAATGAAAATGAAAAGGGCCGGGCGTTGAGAAGATAAAAAATAGAGAGAGTGAGAATATTAGGGAATCTATGATTAGATGTTGGCGCTCAGACTCAGCACACTGATATGAAGTAGTAGCCTCGTAAGCGAGAAGTTTTAAAAAAGAGTATATGCGAGATTGCGCCCAGACTTAGCGCATCGCTATACGCCTGCAAGCCAACGATGAGAGGAGAATAGATGAGTATCGGAGCCGAGAGAGATTGCCTGACCACTGTAAGCTAGCGATGAGAGGAGCATAAATGAGCGTCGGAGCCAAGATAGATTGCCTGACCCCTGCAAGCAATCGATGAGAGGAGAATAGAGGAGCTTCGGAGCCAAGATAGATTGCCTGACCCCTACAAGCCAAAGATGGAGAACCGATCCTGCCGTTAAAGCCCGCTTCTTCCCGCGCCATACAGCGATTCAGATGATTGCGTTCTCCGGAGAAAAGTGAATCCCGATAAAAGATACCCCAATCGATGCAAGTGCATACACCGGCGAATTTTGCCTTCTGCAGTCTGCAAAAATGGAGGTAACCTTTCATTACCTATTGCCAAAAAGTCTATAAATCCCCGAGTCATATAATACAGGCTAAAACTATGAAGTAGTAAATTGCGTACTGAGAATAATAGCAAATTAAATGAATGAAGTGATATAATTGGATAATCAATTTGATAGTGAGTGTTTGTTCTTGATGTTAATAATTATCAGTAATATAAGTTAATGTATAATCATATATGTGTTTATGTTAATAAATCACTGTATTATTTAGAATTCAGAGTAATGGTATCATTGCCTACCACTATACTAAATCACGACCACCCCAATTAACCCTACGACACAATGTATAAATGTCCAGTACCCTGAACAGACATTACGCTCCAAACCATTACTTTAGTAGGATGTTTAACCGTTTGTGCTATGCAAATTGGGAAAATTCTTCACTGGTACTTCTCCTGACATACTGACTGCTTTCTTCTGATATAGTAAACGTTGATTCATCAGAAAAACATACCTAAAAGATTAAAAATACTTTAAGGTATGTAATTTGTAGAGAAATATTCTTGTAAAGAAATTTTCAATCAAATTTATAAACAGTTCTGTATCTTTAGTCAGTATGCAAAAAACACGATTTCAGGAAAAGAAATGAACAACTTGAATTCAATTGATTAGTTAAAGGAAAATTAATATTTCTCACCTTGCTCTAGTCATTTCCGAATTGTTCTTGCACAACATTTGCCCAAGCAAGTCTCTTCTTTGCCATAGCAGATGTGATTTTAGCCTTTTTTCGAGGACGACGAGCACTGAATCTAGCTAAGATGAGCTTTCTACGGATAGAAGAATCACATACATTTACTCCATACGCTTGCAGAGAGATTTTTAGTTCATGATTAGTTGCTCTTCTGTTATATTTAGCAATTTAAATTAATTTCCTTTCAGGTCTTGCAGTAAATTTACTTTTCCTTCCGCATTTCCCTACTCTAGAATTTCCATATTCACATTTGGAGTCCAAAGATCTTTTTATTCTACACACAGATGCTTGAGAAATTTTTGCTTTTTTAGCGATTTCGTGTTGTGTATAGTGATTTTCTTGGATGAGACATTTTACCACAGCTAGTTTTCTAGGATAAATATCACTTGCTTTACCCATAATCACGCAATAATCCTTTGACAAACGAAAAGAAAGCTACCAATTATAAACTAATCAAATCAGCGAAAAGAATTGCTTTAACAATAAAATAATACCGATGCCATCTCAAGAAAAGAAAGAAAATGCTAATACAGCAAGCAAACTATTTTTAAATTTTATTTTAAATTCGTTTGTTAATCAAACAAATTCTTTATGCAATGCAAACAATTTGATTACTTTGGATCAAATATTTTTCTTTTTAATAAATGGCAACATTTAACAAAATTATATCCCCAAAACTATTCTAAAGGAGTGAAAATTGATTGGATCAACAAAACAAATTACCTTTCACGAAATATTGCAAGTATATACAAAATGAATCAAGAAAAACTGAAAAAAATCACAATTATTCTAATAATTTTCACACCTGTGTACATACGTACATATATATAGATACATATATGCATAACACATACACACATATATACGTACATACAAAAGAGGTAAGCAACAATAAGTAATCCTACGTTAATAACCCGCTGGGGTTTCGTTAGAAGAGACTAACTGAAATTTTTTTCTTTATTAATTTATTTCCCTTATTAAATTAAATTTTTATTTCTTTACTTTTATTTCAAGTTATGCCACATTTATCTCATAATTTTAGAATGATAATGATAAAAATTAAATATGATAGTTTTTTTCCTTAGCAACTGAAAAAAAGACTCTTCACTGCCTTTACAGCGCACTAGAATATAAAGACCTCTTGACGAAAATTAAAAACAAATATATTCTTGTGTGGCAATGAGAACAAATAAATTTTCTAAGTCCTATTTTTATTTTACCATTTTATAAGAAGAAATCAAAGTTGAATGAAACAAATATTTATTGCCCAAGTTGCAATAAAATTTTGTCCTATTTTATTTGAAAAGTATAAAGAAAAATGATAGAAATTTATGTAAAAAGAAACTAAGAAAATTCGTTCAAAGAAAAGCACAAAAAAAAAAATTCCGTATGAATAATAGCAATTTACAGAAATTCGAATTTCGAAGTTTTAATAACCTCTGACATCAAAAGTTATAAAGCATTAGCGTACTCCGTGTAATAATCCCATTGCATGGTGCTTGATAGTGCTTAAGTAGTTATCTTTGATAGACATACCAAGCGATATATCATGTAACAGATAGATCTAATATGCAATTGACAAAACAGCCAGAACCTTTAATCCCTGAAAGTTTATTATGAAATAATAAGCAAAATACTAACAAGAAACATTTTTGGGAGGAGAAGGTATTTTCTTTTTAGTAAGTATATTTTTAGAGATATAAGTGTCAATTATTTAACTAAATTTTGACGCCTATATCTCTAAGAAGTCTATCCTACTGTTAATCATTACATTTCTAGTATCCACGAAATCATGAACACAGCTAAGCCCTTCTTCTGAATGAAATAAATTGTTCTTGTAGAAAAATAATTAAAATAGGATTCATCAATGTATTCAACAACTAATGAAAGATTGCAATTATAGCATTCTACTTTATGTTAGAAGAACAATTGGTTATAAATACTTGACATCTGCGAATGTATAGTAGCAAACTTTGAAATTAATTTGTTTATTACAAGACTACGACAACAGATATCAATTTTCTTTGAGAAATGCAAAATTCGTGATCTGTAAGCGAATAAAAAAAATTCCTCAGGAAATTAATTCAAAGAAACCGAAATCAAGTATATTTTTACACCTTAAACGAATACATCCCACCGTTCAATATTAACGATCAAACGCAAAACGATCCTTTATTGAAACATGATAAGTCCCAAGCTGGCAGGTGCGTGAGATGATTCCGTAGTAGGCCGAAATTACCTCAGATAACTTTTCTTTGCTCAATCTCGTTTTCTCCTTTGAAGAGTGTTTATTACAAAGACTAAGACAACAGATGTAAAATTTCGTTCGAAAAGAAAAAATTCGTGATCTTTAAGCAATTTTTTTTTTAAAGATTCCTCGGGAAATTAATTCAAAGAACCCGAAACCAGATGTATTTTTACATCATAAACGAATACATCCCACCGTTCAATATTAACAATCAAACGCACAATGATAATTGAGCTGTTATTTTTGAAAGTGGTATAAGTCCATTTAAAAAAAATGAGTTAACGGTAATTTTAGTAAGATATAGACAGCTTCTATTCATATTTGTAATCATACTTTCAATGGAGTACCATTTTTTCATAAAGTACGCAAAAGAATTTTGGCTATAAAATGCTATCGCAAAAATATTTGTTTGAAAGTAGAATAAGTCGATTCCTAGTAATTGTAATTAAAAGAACTTTCTTGTTGCAATTATTATTTATTATTTCGACTTCAGCGTACACTACGCTTTAGCAAATATTACTTAGCTAGTGCTTGTGTCTTAAAAACAACATCGTTAACAAGATAACGGTATTATTGTATTGATGAAGTGGTGAGAAGTAATTTCACTGATTTTGTTTGGTTTTCTTTCGCAAGTCCTACTGTTTGGTTTGTGTTTCTTATACTAATAGATTGCAGCGTGAGTATTTGAATAGAATTGTTATTAAAGCAGAAAGTCAAAGTTTTAGATAAATAATATTTCATACAGTTGTTACAACGAGTTCACATACCGATAAAAGAGACGATAATATGTCAATTTGATCTGCTAGTGATGTTGGTAAGTAAGAGTAATTAATTTTTTTTAAGGGAATATTGGAGTTTTTTGTATTATAAAAAAAAGACCCATGAATATTAGAAAAAGAAGAAGAATTTATGATTCGGATGAGGAAAGCAGTTTGAGCAATATTAATTCAAGATGGCTAAAAACTAAGAAGAGGATTAGAATTTTGGAATTACTGATTCAACGACTGACGAAGACGACGTTACTTATTTTTGATCACATTATGAAAATAATGATCAGAAAATTAGGAAATTCAAAAGAAATAAAGGCGAAAAATATTATAAAAAAATTGGAAATATTATTCCTGCAAAGAAATTCGAAAATAAGGATTGCAAATGTATGAAAGTGTGCAAGAATCGTATTACAAAGAGAGATCGAATATCCCTTTTTAATTTTTTTGGGGAAATGGGGGATTTTAACAAACAAAATACATTCTTGTGAGCATCTACTCAGCTTACGCCAGTAAAAAGAAGACGAGGTAGAAATTGTAAGGAATCAGCCAGAGATTGTAGTTATAAATGCTTTTTAAATATTGAAAAGGAAAGCGAAGCGGTATGTAAAAAGTTATTTATAGGAACATTTGATATATCTATAGGCAGACTATATAGGGCTCTCAAAGCAAAGGTAATAGGAAAAGACTTACGCGAAAAAATGAAAGGTTCTTGCAGAAAGAGTGATGAGGAACTGGTGGATGCCGTAAAAGATCATATAAAAAAATTTTCACACTATGAAAGCCATTACACGCGTTCTAATAATCCAAACAGAAAATACCTGAGTTCTGATTTGAACTTAAGGAGAAATGTACAACTTGTATGTCGAAAAGTATGAAGAGAACAATACAACATTTCTCAGCGAGCAAATATATAGGTAACTTTTTAAGAATAATTTTAATTTAAGTTCATCCTCCACATAAAGATACGTGTTAAAAATGTGATTTGCTAAATATGAAAATTATACCTTAATGAAAGAAGTAACCTTTTAGAAGAACACAGCATACATTTAAGTAATGCAGAACTGGAAAGAAAAACTTTATAAGAAGATCAAAACTTAGCATCAACGAACCCAGATAAATATTTCACATTTTCATTTGATCTACAAAAGGCCCTTCCCTATTCCAAACGAAGTAATTTGCATTTTACACTTGTTTATTTATATCGTCTTTTTAATATAACTAAAATTATTTCGTAATAAATTTGGTTATTCATGTATTTACATATCTTCATTTAAATTTTTATTTTTTGCATTGAAAAATCCATTTCAGTGAAGCTAATGTATATAAAAATATGGTCTTAAATTTCCACTTGTTTTTATTTTTATAATGTGTTATTTTTGAAAGTGGTATAAGTCAATTTGGAGCTAAAAAATCGTTTATTTTTAAAATAATTTTAATACTATTATATCATAATAAAATTTAAAAGGTGTATAGTGTTAAAAACATCACTCGAATTGATTAACGTGTGACGATATTTTAAAATTCATTCAAATGGAAACCTTTAAATATCTCGATACATGAAAAAATGGACTTATACCACTTTAAAAAATTGCCGCCCAATTCATAGAAACATAAGTCCCTAGCTGTCAGGTGCGAGAGATTATTCCGAAGTAGACTGAAATTACTTTTAATAACTTTTCTTTGCTCAATCTCGTTTTCACTTTGAAAGGCGGTTTTTACAAAGACTAAGACAACAGACGTAAATTTTCTTTGACAGTTACAAAAATAGGGATCTTTAAACAAATAATAGAAATTCCCCAGGAATTTAATTCAAAGAACCCGAAATCAAATATATTTTTACACAATAAACGAATACATCCCACCGTTCAATATTAACGATCAAACGCAAAACGATCATTTATTGAAACATAGTAAGTCTCAAGCTGGCAGGTGTGATAGATGATTCCGTAGTAGGCCAAAATTACCTCAAATAACTTTTCTTTGCTCAATCTCGTTTTCACTTTGAGAAGTGTTTATTACAAAGACTGAGGCAACAGATATAAATTTTCTTTGAGAAATACAAGATTCGCGATCTTTAAGCGAATAAAAAGAAATCCTCAGCAAATTAATTCAAAGAACCCGATATCATATATATTTTTGCATCATAAACGAATCCATCCCACCGTTCAATATTAACGATCAAACTCAAACTGATCCTTTATTGAAACATGATAAGTCCCAAGCTGGCAGGTGCGAGAGATGATTTCGTAGTAGGCCGAAATTACCTCAAATAACTTTTCTCTGCTAAATCTCGCTTTCACATAGAAGAGTGTTTATTATAAAGACTAAGACAACAGACGTAAATTTTCTTGACGGTTACAAAAATCGGGATCTTTAAACAAATAATAGAAATTCCTAAGGAATTTAATTCAAGGAACCCGTAATCAAATATATTTTTACACCATAAACGAATACATCCCACCGTTCAATATTAACGATCAAACGCAAAACGATCCTTTATTGAAACATGATAAGTCCCAAGCTGGCAGGTGCGAGAGATGATTCCGTAGTAGGCCGAAATTACCTCAAATAACTTTTCTTTGCTCAATCTCACTTTCACATAGAAGAGTGTTTAATAGAAAGACTAATACAACAGACGTAAATTTTCTTTGCCAAAGACAAAATTCGTGATCTTTAAGCGAATTTAAAAAGAAAGATTCCTCGGGAAATTAATTCAAAGAACCCGAAACCAGATATACTTTTACATCATAAACGAATCCATCCCACCCGTTAATATTAACAATGAAACGCACAACGATAATTCATAGAAACATGATAAGTCCCGAGCTGTCAGGTGCGAGAGATAATTCCGAAGTAGGCCGAAATTACCTCAAATAACTTTTCTTTGCCCAACCTCGTTTTTACTTTGAAGAGTGCCTCGTTACTTTTTCTCTCTAATACGAGGAGAATTTATCTACTAAACAAAAAAAGCGAATTAGTTTCAATAAGAGGAAAAAACCGATCCCGTCCGAATAAAGGTCAGTAGGTATGAAGGATCTTATTGGCAGCGCGACTGCCTTCCGAGTGACCGTGATATTTAAACTGGTACCTTGACCGTGAACAGTTATTGTGGGGTTGGATTCTTGCCGGTATTTGAGAGGACTGTAGGGCTGAAAGTTTAGTCAGTAGTGTCTTGATTCCCGAAGCAACAGCAAGCACTGGATGTTTAACATGGAAGTAAGCAACTTACTGTGCATCTCTTGGATAATGTTTTACACGTAACAGAGCAACACTTTTCGAAATATAGAAAATTTTAGTATCAGGATGAGAGACAAAATTATATTACTCTTTTAAAGGTTTTATAAACGATTATTAAAACACTTGGATGAAATTTAAAGAAAAGTGTTCATCAGTTTTTAAGGAAAACATCGATGTTTGCTAAACAGTCAAAAGGCAGTAAAATTATTATTAACAATCTACAGGAACTTGGTTTTCTGATATTAAATGATAATGAATTTTATTTTGAGATTAACTTAAGGACAACTTGAAGAGGCATTAAGTTATTAATTTTCTTTTGCAATAATACGTTCTTTACTTGGGACAAAGAATTTACGGATGATCCCATTTGTTGCTCTGTTAAGTGTTGAAAAACCTAGTCTTTTTCTTATAATTTTTAAACTTTGTTAGTTCAAATTTTTATTAGTTTAAATTTCATTAGTTAAAATTTATTGTTCTCAGTAGAGTAAAATCTTTTTAAAAGGTTATGAGATGTTCAAAAGGCTTTTATACAACAAAAGCTCATATGTTGTCTATATCTTAAGAAAAATTAATTTAACTTTTATATTGTGCGTAAGAAAATGTTGCATAATAAAAGTTTTTTAAAAAATGTAACTTCAAAATGTTTATTTTTGCTATAATTGTTTTAAACTTTCAACGTTGACTGTATAGCTAAAGTGTTGGAGGCATCATGTTAAAAGTGTCTTTCAATTTAGTTTATTTGCTCAAAATTGCAAAATTCTATTTAATAGGTTTATTTAAGATTATATATATATATATATATATATATATATATATATATATATATATATATATATATATATATATATATATATATATATATATATATGTGTGTGTGTGTGTGTGTGTGTGTGTGTGTGTATTCGTTTAAAGTTTGAATTAAGGATTTCCAAAAATAACAATCTCTCTAGCCCTTCAATCTGAAGAACATTAAATAATATTCAATGCATTTATTATATATGCATCACGACGAAACCTCTAATCTCATATACATAGTATTATCAAAGTTATAAAATCTGGAAAAAGGAATTCAATTGACTATTCTAGAGGCTAACAAAATTTCCAACAATTTTGTGATACAGTCAGTGTTAAAGTAGAATGCTGTTAAGATATAGCAAAATTATAAATAAAATGCCATTTCTTGAATTTCGTGGGGGAAAATTATCGTTCCGATTCGGAACTTTCAAAAGAACGCTCACAAATTCTTTATATGTTTATTTTGTTCATTTTAAAGTTATTTTACTTCCAATTTTATTCTATGAATATAAGAAAAAAAGTTTCCTGTACTTCTACTATGCAAAATTAATAAAGTAATATTTTTAGTCTAAGCGCGTGTTGTAAGCCCCCTTAAAATATTAAACGGCAAGATTAATATGAATTACAAACCCTTCTATCAATTATTTAAGAATACTTTTGTTTTCGAGTTTATTAAATAATAAACATACTACGTTAACTTTTTTCAAGCATTCTGAATACTTATAAAAAAGCTAGTAAAAAGTTAATACTTATAAAAAAGCAAACGAAGTTAAAAGTATTTTGCTTAGGATATAAAAATTATTTAAAATCTTATAATATTTTTTGCTTCTTAAGTTTAAACGCTAGGCATTTAAGTGTTTTTAATATATATTAAATTAAATAGTCATTAGATATATATGTGCCCATTTGAAGTTCTGTCTAAAAGTGTATGTGTAAGTAAAAATACTTAAGGAAACGATAAATACTTTGCACAATCAGTAATATTTTAAACTAATTTTCTAAGAGGCATTAAGACATTTATCACTTTTGCAACTTTTTAATTAAAGTTTTTATGATATAATTTCTTATATGAAGATTCAAAATGTAAAAGTAACTTCCTTTTATATAAACTGAATGGCTGCACGTTAGTAATGCAATAATTTAATTAAATTTTGACTCTGCTGTTAACAAAAATCAAAAGTGGGATATTATTCTCAATTTAAGAGATCTTTGGACATTCTGTTATATTAATTTTAATTTTTTTAACGTAGACGACAGATGGCACAGACAGTAAAATGGTTACACGTTTGGACATGCTCATAAACATGTGACAAGCAAAAATTTCAAGTGTCTAGTATAAGGTTTTACATTATTTAGTTTATTGATAGTTTTTGTTATCAGAAATGTTGCAATTTTTCACCTTTGGAACATAAGTCCTAAAAATTGATATGTATTCGGACAACCTTGAAATTAAAACGAATATTACATGTTTAAAAAATGAAGAACTTATTGTAATTAAATAGTTTTTCATAATATTGCCTTAAAATACCTTTCGAATATTCAAAGTGTAGTCAAACAAGTTTTTTAAACCTAAGGAATAACATATTCTCATCACTAACGGATTTAACTCTACCTACTGTAAATTCTCATAAAATCTATGATACACAGAAAGTAAGAATTTCTGGAATTTTTTATGGAAATTTACGTATTAAGCTGATCTCCAGTAACTTTTCAAAACGAAGAAACAATCATATTTATATAAAATGCCACAGCTTGCAGAATCTAATGTTTCAACATCTCCTTAACTCAGGTCAATAACAATTTTACCACTGTATTCAAATGAATTAATTCTTATGTGTAAAAGAAAATAACGATTTCAACGATTAGGGTGTGTGGTATATAAGGCTTCCATCAAAATAATGTATCATCAGATAACCCTTTGTGGTGATTCACCATTTCTCATATAGAAGCTCAATATTTAAAGATATGTACAGGGATTTAATATTAAAACTTGAACCAATATATCAGTGCTTTAGACGTTTCATTTAAAAAGTTATTACATTTTTTCTTCTTCTCAAAGGAATGAAAGATCGAGTTTACATTGATTCCCTATTGATGAATTTTGTCTAAAAGGGAAATTTGTTCGGGTGAAAGTATTTAAACAGAACCTTACAGAACTCATTGATGATTGAACAGATTTCCTAACAGAATTCATTGATGTAAGGGCAGAAACATGCTCGGAATTTTCTATACAAAAACTTTATTCTGTGATAAAATTCATATTGAGCCTATACGTTTATAAATAAATGGAAATTTAAATGCAGAATGATTAATGAGAACTGATACATTGATATTAATTAATGAGATAAATGCGATAGGAAAAAAAAATCAATGGAATTCAATTAAAAAATTCCTAAGCAGACCAATGAAACTTGATTTAAAATCGATCTCATATGAGCTCTAAAGACAAATCTAAGTAGCATTACTCCACCTTTCACGCTTTTAGGCTCAACCCTTGCCCAAACCGTGGGCGTCACTTGACAGTCAACTTGTTAATTGGCCTCCCGTCGATCCTATCTCGAGCGCACACTTCTCTGCACGGCGATAACCATCATTTAAGTTCACCTTTGACAGCCGTGAAAACAAACTCCCCGTATTGCTTTCGAAAGGGACGTAACAAAAGCTGTTGCGAGACAATGGACCTGATCGAAAATGACGCCTATATTGTACTTTCATGTTTGCGAATGACTAAAGATTTCGGCTTTTTTTTCGCTCGCTCTGTAATCTTCTTTTAAAAAGGGTTTGGTTTTTCTTTTCTTTTGTATTTCAATGATATGTTCATTCGCCACTTTATCATACAGAGATTGATCATTCCAGGGCGTTAATGGTAAAGGAGAGGCCTAGGGTCAAAGGCCCTATACTTTGTTACAAAAATTTAAATTTAATCTCCTGTATATATATATATATATATATATATATATATATATATATATATATATATATATATATATATATATATATATATGTATATATATACATACATATATATGTATATATATACATACATATATATATATATATATATATATATATATATATATATATATATATATATATATATATATGTATATATATACATACATATATATGTATATATATACATATATATATATATATATATATATATATATATATATATATATATATATATATATATATATATATATATATATATATATATATATACAAGTAACCCTCCTATAACACGGTAGACAGGTTCCTAGAAAAATGCTGTGTTCTGTAAAACCGTGTTATATGAGACCCACATCCAGTACAAAAAGGGGGGTTACGCTCCGAAAACTTATTAAAAACAAACTTTTTTTAAATTCCATATAAGCAACTTAATTTTTATTAAAAATATAAATGTATGTATAACACAAAACGTAAAGAAACCAAAAATAACTTAATTTTTATTAAACTTAATTTTTATTATAAATATAAATGTATGTATAACACAAAACGTAAAGAAACCAAAAATATTATTTTCATTTAATGCGATCTTCATTTAATAAATTTCTTTGTCATCATCGCTCAGTACAATTAACAAGATACCAGAACGTTTTTACGGTTGAACGATATCACCTTCACTTTTAGAAACTTTTTCTTTATTTAGATTTTTTGCACCTTCCATCCTCTAAAAAATCTGTAATTTTGGTTTGTTTCCTGAATCTTGCAGCGTCATTGTAGATTTCATGGCATAGAGATATATAATTTTGCAGGTCCCTTTTGAATTTTCGGCTTCTTTCAGCAGAAGGGTCTGCATTCAAGAAAATTGATTCAAGATTTTCAGCTAAGCTTAGGCCTTCTTGTAATTTTATAGAGTTACAAATGAATAAATTATAATTTTTTATACATTTTCATTTAAAGCCACTATAGTTCATTATTTCTTCCCGTCATTATTTTAAGGTAATTTAGTTTTTAAATGTATGAAACAAAAATCATGTTATCTAGTGCTGTAGAAGTACAGTGTTGTACAAAGGTTTTCGCAATTTTTTTATCGTGTTAGAGCGAAACCGTGTTGTAGGAGAGCTACCTGTATATATATATATATATATATATATATATATATATATATATATATATATATATATATATATATATATATATATATATATATATATATATTCCTTAACAAAATGTCTAGTGTCTGTATAAGAACACTTTTTTTCCCTATTTCTTTCGTTTATTTCGCATGTAATGCATACTTTATGAAATATTTAGGATTTGATTAAATTCGGCTACTTTAATATGAAAAGTACGACTGAAATTGGGATTTATCAGATGACCGGAACAAAGATGAAATTTTTAAATAAGAATAAGAAATTTTTTTGAAAATGGGTAGAAATATAGCAAATTCGCAATGAAATTTTCATGGAGGGACCCAAACTAACAATGACATTAAAAAATAATGCTGTTTATTTATGAATAGTTAACTTTAAACAGCATCCATAAATAATACTTATTTAGCTTCAAACAGAACATGATCGAGTGGTTGATTTGAAAATAGGGAAGATAAATTCAAATTCCTCTCTACACTATGCTTAGAGCTTAAAGTGGATAAAAAAAGAGTCTATGTGTCTCACTTCAAAGTTTTAAAATTTTCTCGCTAATGGCAATTTATATCTTTCGATAAAGTGCCAGAAAAATAGCTTCCTCAACTTTAGTGCAAGGGCCTGTTCACATAGAATCCGTCAGCGTCAGCGTATTGAAATATATTTAACCAATTACAAAAGTCCAAACGATTTGCCACGAAATTATTAAGGTTTGTGATTGGTTTAAAATATGTCAATACGAGTAACGCTAACGCTGACGGATTCTATGCGAACTGGCCCTAATACTAAGATTTCGATAAGTGTCATAATTTTCCCTGACAGCATGCACCGTTGTCCAGTCATCTTATGTTAAGCGATCA
Source organism: Dolomedes plantarius (assembly GCA_907164885.2). Taxonomy (NCBI): domain Eukaryota; kingdom Metazoa; phylum Arthropoda; class Arachnida; order Araneae; family Dolomedidae; genus Dolomedes; species Dolomedes plantarius. Next base: position 151,540,178 of record OU015493.1, read on the forward strand.
GGATATGTTCTTAAAATATACAGCATCATAAAATCAGTATTAAATTTTAAATAAACCAAATAAAAGTATATTCCCACCAATAATTTTATTTGTGCTTAAAGGGGGGTGTGGCACTAAACCTTTGAGGTTTTGAAGTCGGTTTCCTGCAGGAAAGTCATTTCAAAACTTCGGATTTGCATTTAAATATTTTCAGATTTTTTCTTCTTTCGGCATAAGGTACTTGAAAGCCTCACAAACACGGGCTAGTTTTCATACGTCACTCTCCTCCTAAAATTTAATTTCCTTATTTTTACATTTCAAAAATTTGACTGTCAAATTATACAGGATTACTATACAAATTTTAAAAAAATCCTTTACTTGTAAGATTCTCACATATCATATGAGGCAAAAAAATTAGATAAATAAATAAATAAAATTGTAGGATAATATTTGAACCAAAAGTAGAAACTTCAGTTCTGCCCCACTTAAGACGTCACATACCTCAAAACTAATAAAATTCTTTATAATTAATATATTATTTTATGAAACATATTATACCCTTTTTGCATTGAGGATATCCAAGGTCAGGCGTATATATATATATATATATATATATATATATATATATATATATATATATATATATATATATATATATATATATATATATATATATATATATATATATATATATATATATATATATGTACTGAAGTTGTTGAACTCCTTGTGACTTCATGCGAGTAATTATTAATATTAAAATAATTAAACACTATACATGAATACAGATTTTTTCCAAAAGACTTCTTAAAGAACTTTATAACTTATTACAAATTTGCGTTACCAATAGTTATGTTTCGGCATTATTTTACTCTTACTTTACAGCTAATAAAAAATTCGATCCTTTATAACTAATGTAACACCTTATGAAAAATATTACATACTTATAATACAAAGAACACTTGACGTCAGTCTTATTTATATATATATATATATATGGAGTCAAATTTAATTCCTCGTAGTTTTATGTGAATAGCTATCTATAGACTAAATTTAAGAAAGAGTTAAAATTACTAAGACTAAATTTAAGAAAGTTTAATAGTTTGACTTATTCAACACTACATTTTTTCAGATGATTTTTGAAAAACATCTTAAAGAACTTCATATCATATTACCATTTCACCTAACCTGCAATTATAGGTAGACATTTATTTAACTCTACCTTTAAATTAATTAAATACCCGTATCACATATCAGAAAATAAAAATATATGCTTTAATGCATAACTCGCTTAGACAGTACCTGCACTATAAACAAAAACAAAAACAAAAAATTAGTTTTACGTTAAAAGCCATCTGCACGGGCAAAATCACCATAACGTAATTTTATTTTCAATATATAAATGTATATAGATGTATCTGTTTGTAATAAGCTAAATAATGAAAAGAATACTAAGAAGACTGAAAAAAAATGAATTAATGTAAAAGTAATAAAATAAAACTATTTGTTTCATTTTGTGTAAATGCAACAAGAGAGCAGGGCCACTAGATAATAACAGACATAATTACCCGCTGTTAAGCAGATCCCCGTAAATCGTAGTTCGGGGATTGTAAAAATTTAAGGCGACAATGGACCTTCAGATCGACAAAAATATGTCCCCAAAACGATTTTTTTTTCTTTCAGAAAATGATTCTGCAACTCATCAGCTTTAAATTTTAATAAAAAGTATGTTGATTCGATCATTATTAACCGAGTTATAAGTATTTTTTCAAACGTGAACAATGGAAATATTACGTTAAATTAAAACTTTAAATGCTATTTTCTCAAAACAAGTTTTCATGTCGTTTCAGTAAGTTCAAAATGTTCCATGCGTCCTAATTTTTCTTCAATTTTCAAAAAAAATCATAAAATGATTATTTATATATGTTAGAATAAAACTTAGTAATAAATTCATTATACTATTTAAAAACACCTTAAAATTTTTACAATCAAAAAAAATTTTTTGATAAAATTTTGCATAAAATGACCCATTTTATCGATTTCTTTTCTAGTTTTTATAAATATGACTGTAAATCAAATATTGCTACTAACTTTTATGATAAGTATATAAAGTTAGCTTGAGAAAGAAAATTAAATATCTAAGACAAAAATTGATGCGCATGGAGCATTTTTAAATAGAGTAATTAACAAACTGACTTTAATTAATATCTTAATTAATTAAACTATGATTTTTTTAAATTTATCATTTTCCTCTCTAAACAACACTATATAAGTATACAAAATTTCATAGCAATTGGTTGATAAATAAAAAAAAAAGTTTTTCATGGTCCATTGTCGCCTTAAGAAATCCTGATATAATTTCATAGCATTTAAGAAAAATAAATAAATGCATACTTGAGTGAACACTTTCCTACAGTGTTGCGTGTTGCACTCCGTGGCTTCAATAAAATTCTGCATATGTAAATTTATATTCACCAGTTCTCCACATATCCGTCCTAAATGCAAATTCTTATCATAACCATTATCAAGATTTTACATTTGGATTTTCACACCAAGGTTGTTACTTTTATCTATTCAATCCCTTGAAAGACGAAAATTGCCTTTCATCACGCTTCGAAAAATAAGCTTTATCACCCGTTTCATTAGCAAAGCAGAATTATGTGCAAAAAATAATCAAAAGCAATTAAACATGGCTGCTCTATTCATTTTCAAAGGATGACAACGGGAACTATTATATCTTACTCCTCTGGGCAAAACGTGCTTTGCAGTTCGAAAAAGATCTAAACGCCCGAAACTTATTTGATAACCTCCGCAAGTAATTATTTAAATGCAACATTCTTCTGCTTTGCGTTATAAGAATATAATTGATAATTACCGAGCATCATATGCCTTCTTTTAGCATGCGGTAAATCTCAGTTGCATTGTAATCTAATCAGTGCCTATGTGTGGTTCTATTTTCTTTTTATTCCCTTAACAGATATCAAGGTCAACCTAGATTGCACATTGTTAAAGTGGTGAGTCGAGAATGCTCCAAAGTGCTTTAGGACATGCAACAGAAAATGTGCTAATCGCTATTCTGGAAGTTTTATACACATATTTAATGATAGCATTGTTTTGGGGCTCTGTTTTTCACGCTAGTTAAAGCACGTGGGGAAAGATATATATTTTTTGTAAATAATTAAATCATCTACCCTATCTTTTCACATCACGAATTAAAAAAGATTTTCATAAACAGAATATTAGCTTCACAAATTTTTTGTTATTTTGATTTAATGTCAAGGAGTGTTGACTCAATTAGATCGTGTTTCCAAAGTTTGTGAACAGTAGTACTTTGGTAGGACATCGCAAATTAAAAAATATCTGCCTCTCTTCCATTTATATCTCAGAATTTTTGTGGGAAATACTTTGTGTTTACATGCTATAATAAATACAGAAACAATCATGATCTTATAATTTATCAATATACTATTTTGACTCTAAATCAGTGTATAAATAATTAAAAATTTATTCTTTCCAATGCGTACTTCATAGCTGAGTAATATAATGACAAGAATATCAGATGAATAAGGAGATTTGTTATATAAAGCCATTTGTTCAGATAAATTGAAGATAAATGTATTTTTGAAATCCAAAACAATTATTAGGAGAGCAATTTGTTTCAATTTTACTTTAAATAAGTTAATACCTTAAATAAGTTAATACTTTAATAAAGTGTAATACTTTAAGTAAGTTGATATTAATAAAGCTTAATACTAAAATATCAGTAAGATGCTCATGGAAATGACCCATCAATTGCGCAGTAACGCAGAAATGCTTTGCGTAGATGTTATGCAAAAGATAAAAGAACGTAAATACGGCTCTATACAAAATTATGTGAAATTGTGAATTAATTATCTTGTTTGAAAAAGAAATATTTTATCCCATTTATGATCCACTTTTTTTCGTTAGTAAAGATGAATTCTCAGTTAAAATATCGGGCTAAAGTAACTCATAACTCACATGAAATTTTATTACATGTTACAAAAAATATTTTCCCCTTTTTTCCTGATGTATATTAATTTTATGGGTGTTATAATCCTAACAGCAATTTTAAATGTAGCAAAAAAATAGATTACCACAAATCAAAATCTACTGTTAGTGCCCAGAAATCGAAAGCCTGGATTTACTGCTCTAACCAAACTACCCTAATCACTTAACAGTAAAAAAAAATTCTTTAAACAAGTAAATTTGAAGATAAGAGATCAGAAATGGAATGATTTAAACATCAGCTACTATGTTGTCTCCTGAGAAGACATTTTTTTTATCTAATGTGTGAAGATGTTAAACATAGAATAAACTAATTTCATGCATAAGAATTCATATATATATTTCAAATTCTAAATTCACGTGTTTATAAATTTTTTTGTAATCCTGCCTTACTGTAACAAGAAACAGAAAATAGAAACAGAAAATGTTTAAGAAATCAAATCCTCATTGTGGAGAATGACATCAAATTTAAAATAAAATATATAGTATAGAATCAGTTATCTAAATCACAACCAGGAATTTAATTGCACATATCTAGTCCTCCCTTTAGTAAATAACTAAATCGTATCACCATCCATACATACACTAATTATAATCTTATTCTAAACTGAAGTGAGAACGATATTTAATCAAATTACTGTTGCCCCTAAATTATGCTAGAGCGAACGTAACTTCTTTAATTCAAAACGGTATTTCAGTGGATCAAACGGCAATACAATCTATAAGATCCATGCTATCATTTTGAAAATTTCTTGATTTAAAGTTTGTGGGTTTAAGATATCTAAAAAAATGCGAAAGAATGTTTCAGAATAAAATATTCTTCTGTCATCTCCTTAAAGCAGGGGTAGGCAAATAGCGGCCCGCTACAGATTTTTTTTTTGTGGCCCGCTAAGACACACAGAAAAATCCAGACAGCCAGAAAAACTGCCAATATTTTATATTTATTGATTTTTTATGATACAATTTATACCTTTTCTGAAATACAAAGTTAACTAATAAATGCACTAATTTTAAAAGGTGTGGCCCTCCTCTAACCTCCGCTTACACAAATTGGCCCCCGGGCCAAAACAATTGCCCTCCCCTGCCGTAAAGTGATTCTGATTTTACAGCATTGGCAATACGAACATGGCATAGAAACCTTAAGCAAAGCTGACCTCTAACCAACCGGAAACCAGAAACAGAACCAGGAACCTGATGCATATAATTTCTTGATATCAAAATTCTTTCATTGTGCAGTATCCAGGATTCCCATAGATTTCAGTATATGTTTATTCCTTTAAGCAAAAAATAAAATTCCCCACTGCGTTGATTCTATAACTCAATTCATCACTAAGGAACTTATGACCTCTTCTTTTACGTTTTGTAGTACTTCCTATTACCTCCGCCCTCTTTTGACAGCATGTCATTCACTTCTAACAACATCTGTCCGAGAGGTCTGTCTTTATTAACTGAATGACGAGAATTCCCAGGGTTTTGAGTTCTACAGCCTGTTTGCTGATATTGTTTGACAAAGATTTTCTAAAGCAATGAAAATTAAATCATCATATATAACTGTAGTGCACGGGGAACAAAATGGATATAAAAGTTGAATGGCTCGCTTTAACAAGCGATATTATCATTATTCAAAAATCCTTTAAAATAAGAAAGATATAAAGATTAACCAAGGTTTGTTTCCCGCCAGTTTCATGCTTGAATATAGGAAGTTTAAAACCATAGAATGAGTTTTTCAGGTATAGAGAAGGATAATTCTTTATTACAGCAAGTACTACGTATGAATAATAAAAGACCATATGTTAAAGAAGTGTGGATTCAAATGGCTTAACAATTATACATAGAGTCAGCTGTCTATAAATTTTAGTTGGAATTTCCGTTATAATTTTAAATGAAGAACACACCGAATTTCACAATACTTATTCCAGTTTTAATGCTGGAAAGAAATTATCTATTAAAGAAATAAATCATTTAGAGAAAATAAAAAAAGGAATTTAAAGAAATTAATTCATTTTAATGTATTATTTAAATGAACATATATACAAACAAGAAGTGAATTATTTATTTCTAATTATAATTAAGGTAATTAAAAAAGTTACTAAAATGGTTGAATTATATACATAAGTTTCAAAAACGGGTTATTTATGAAATTTTGGGAGTAAGTTCTTCTAAAATAGCTTCTTCCAAAGTCTAGTTAAAGCTGTTATTATATATCCAAAAATTTAAGCCAATGAAACAGTAAAAGTACGACAGACACCTTTGAATTCATCAAAATAGTTTAGTTTGAGTTATGAAATAAGTCCTTCCCCGGGAAAGTTTAGTAGGTAGAATAATACCTTCCTTGAAGTATGGAGACGGAGTTCAATTCCAGTTCCTGGCAAGCAGTCGTTACAAATTAAGGTTAAGTTAGTTTACGTAAAGTAATAATTTAGTACTACTATTATAAATAAGAAGTTTTGACTAAGTAGTACAGATAATTGATATTTTATGTGAAACAATATTTTCATTAATAAAGACGACCGTTTGTTCAGCAATTTTCTGACATAAAGTGAATTCAAAACTCATGCGTATTTGATAAATATATGACATTTCGAATAATAATTATTAATACAAAAGACAAAAATTTCTGATTGGTATAAAATTTAACAATCTTAAACTTGAACGATAAGAATTAAGCCCACACACCTTCGAATTTTTATTAAGGTATTGAACTTTAATCAGAAGTAAATGCATACCAAATATTAAAAAAATATTTAGTTTGGTACAATACAATTATATTTTTAAAAAAGGCCATAAATTTTATAATACCTTAGAAAAGTTTATTGAAATTGTCAGTACTGTGTGGACATAAATGGATGGCAAATCACGTACCCACAGTGCCTCAGTAGGTTTTCTAGTTAAAATTAAATTAAAAGTAGTACCTACTTTTATAAGGCAAAAAAGTATTATAAAATAATGTGAAATAGTTCAATGTGTATTTTTAGCCTAGTATATTAGAGATGCACGGAGAAATGCAGACTTTTAAACAGATATTTTACAGATAATATACTTTTTCATAACTCTAATCTCTGAAAAAAATGCAATTAACTATTTAACTGGTTTTTCTATTCTGAGGGTGGGGAGGGGGTTATTGTTATCTAACCTTCTCGTTTCTTTGTGCAATCAAAAAATCTTTTTAGAGAGACGCATATGAAATGTATGTTTTTTAACTGACTCAAACTGCTTTTAACGCGAAATTTCCTCTTTTATAGCCTTGCTTTTCCTAAAAAGTTCTTCACAAAATCTTACCCAGCACTATCCTGTTACAAACTTTAAGCTGTGAGAAGAATATTTACGAAAAATATGAGCTCGTTTCTGGACAGCAAAATGTAATCGAGCAGTCCTGGGTTTGAAGTCTAACAGAATGACAAAATGAATATAGATATTATGCTAAATACGAAGTAATCAGGGAAAAGACGTCAGAGTGCCTAAAATTTCACAATTATGATTCTAACCTTTTTTACGTGAGAGTGAAAAACGCATCAACTAAATAGTTCCTATATAGTATACCATTATTTCCCCTCTTTAAAGAAATGATAGATTCATATTGTAAAATTCTTTTAAATATTAAAAATAGCGTTAAGAAAAGTGCTCTATCAATGTAGTTATTCTTTCTTGTCAGAACAGAAATTGCAGGGTGTCTCAAAAAACCTTGACACATGTTATACAAAAAAATTCATACAAAAAAGTGCACAAATACACAAAAAAAGTACATTTTCTTTTATAAAATTAACTCTATTCTCCAAATTGTGAATTAACTATTGAAAATTGATTCTTGATCTGGAAGGTAGAAACAAGAAATTCACATATGTGTTACCTTATATATTACACTTTTTTTTGTATAGTCAATGAATTTCAATAAGTGCACCTTTTGTGGAACGGAGAACATCTAGTTTGTAATCAATCTCAGCCTATGTGCGTTCCAAAATGGATTCCATTAACACATGAAATTGCAGCAGTTATGCGTCTTTTGAGTTCTTCAACACTACAACCGATTATCAAGGACATTTCCCGCTTTCAGAAACTATTTATAATAAGCTAAGATGTTGTTACGACTTAGCGGATCTTTTCCAAATTTCGTTGCATTTGCTTAGCAGATTCCGTTTTGCAATACCAGCCAACACATATTGCATTCTCTCATTTTTCAACAACCGCTTTCAAGGAACAGTTAGCGCCACCTGTTAATTTTTTTTTTTTTTATGCAGAAAAACTCTAATATATACGGTAACACAACTGTGAATTTCCAGTTCTTACCTTGTAAACTTCTTTTTGTATACATTTTTTAAATGAGTCAAGATTTTTGGAGACACACTGTATATCAGCTTCACGAAATCGGGAAACTTTTCTAAAAATGCAAATACATGATATCTTTTTTTTATACTAATTTGGATATATTTCTTCAATTTTATATTTCCCGAGATTTTGACTTTACTCTCCCCATATACATGTATTTGATTATTAATATTTCATAGAAGAAAAAAATGCTGTTTTCTTTTCCCGTCTTAATTAGCTCTATCTGAATAATGGATATCAAAATGGAAAAATTTACCTTGAGAGGATAAAAATGATATTTGTGTTCGTTTAATTAAGTGAATGAACTTGCTGAATGTGACCTGAATTCTTTGCAACTCATTGATTACAATAACATGATCTCTTTCTCTTAACAAGTAATGCCATATTTTTCCCGTGAAAAGAGAAATTAGTATGTTAACTCATCTTCAACACTTTTCATTGGACGAATCACGTTGTTAATATAAGTCTAAATAAAACGTAAGAAATAAATGTTAGTCTTAATTGCTATTTTATTTTTTTTAATCTTACAGTTTAAATGTAGATTTCCAACTTCATCCTCTACCAAAATTATAAGTTGTTTGCATAGAAGTTATAAATGAAGAATACCGTAGTATTCATCCTAATATGGTGCATTTTGAGAAGACATTAAATACTGAAAATTGATTCTTGATCTGTTGAATAGGAGATTATTAGAAAAGAAGGAAAATCAGGAGCTAGTAGTTTTAATAAAGTTAGATTATTTTAGGATGTCTGCTGTAAAATTTTCACCAGAAACTGATAAATCAAATGCTATGGATTCGAATATTATTTTTTTAGTACACTATACGTTTCTTTCTTCCCGTATACTATACGTTTGAACCAGAAGTAGAAAATGACAGCTTAAAACTGTAAATACAAGAAATTTTCTTTTATAAAATTAACTCTATTCTCCAAATTGTGAATTAACTATTGAAAATTGATTCTTGATCTGTTGAATAGGAGATTATTAGGAAAGAAGGAAAATCAGGAGCTAGTAGTTTAATAAAGTTAGAATATTTTAGGATGTCTGCTGTAAAATTTTCACAAGAAACTAATTAATCAAATGCTATGTGTGATTTATTTTCTGTCCACAGTGAATGAAATATTATGAAACATTTTGTTTAGTTTTATATAAAACTCTTAACTGATCTGCTAATTTACACTTCATGGAAATTTTTACAGTCGCCAAGAAAGAAATTTTAATTTTTAAATAAGAAAGTACGTATATTTCGCTCTTAACACAAAGTTCGAAGAGGCAAAACATCTGGGGTACAAAGTTTTGAGCATTGTTTAGAGCCTTCTTGTGCAATACTCATATACCCATATAAATGCGTCACAAAAGAAGGCCTACGAGCAACATATTCTATCTTTTAGTTTAAAATTTCGGAATGATAGTTTTATAACATACACAGAGTCATCGCTGTTCGCAAAATGCCAAAAAATAGATAATGATAACAAAAGTATGCAAGACCATTTCTGTCTTTCAGTCCTCCACATATAAATTATCTTTTAAACTTGGATTCTAATTTTATTTTTTTAGCTTTCTTCCCTTATACGAGTATTATACGATTGAATCAAAAGTTGAACATGACAGCTTAAAACTGTCATTACAAGAAATTTTCTTTTGTAAAATTAACTCTATTCTCCAAAGTGTGAATGGCGAAAAAAACTAATACGAAAAAATGTAGATTAAGATTTAAATTATAGTTATTCTTTTTACAGTTTGCTCTCGATATTAACCATCGATAGCCATCTTCCAAAAGACCTCCCATTGTGAGTGTTTCAAACAGCGCGAGTAACAAGTTATTAGAAATAGCGCACGTCCGTCATTTCTAGTAAGCGTTATACTCCTGCTATTTTTTTTTTACTTTTGAAATTTGATTTAATCGTGATGTAACCTACTCAAACCTGATAATGTGTCTTTAGCACAACTTGTGGCCAACTTTATGAGGAAAAACTTCAGCCTAAAATTCGCTGCCGTCCGTCTCACCCGGAAACTTCAGAAGCCTTCCATATAGGCAATAGCAGGAAGTAGAACTCGAGGTCAACGGCTAAAGGTCCTTTAACTTTCAGAAAAGTTGGATCTGTATCATCCTCGTGCGAAATAATTGCCAAGGAAAGAAAAGGGCAAGCCATTATTTTTCCTCCGTGAAAACAGAGCTTGGGGAAGCAACCCAAATAGCTGCTACCAGAATTGGTGTAAGCATCGCTGGGCGGTTGCCCTTGAGCCAAAGGGATTAATTACGATCGAACAAAACTTTCGGCATTTTCGGACCTCGGGATCTAGGTCTATAGGGCAGGTGGATTATTTGCATTTCATTTGGGACCTGAAACGAAGAATTTATGCGGTATACGCGATATAGTTATTGTGTTTATGGATTTCGTCGTCTGAAGTAGTCGTTGACCATCACAGACTGGGTCATGATCGATTAATAGGTTTTGCCGTTTTAAATATTTTGTTTCACCATTAATTTGTTTTTACTGCAAAAGATAAACATTATGATTCTTTGTTTAAGGAGAATTGGAACAATAATTTCTTTAACAGTTGCGCTTTTTAAAATTTTTTTCTGGCGACCAACCATGTTGAAATTATAGTGATGTAAAAGCAAATGAACTAGCATTAACTTAAGTCATTAACCTTTAATTTTTATTCTCTAAATTTACACGCACTTACATCCTTTTATTCTGTGATCCTGTTTGGAGTCAAGAGTTTATTGTTGTGCAATTAAACTTAGAACGTTGCAAAAACCCAAGTGTCGGCAAAACCTTTAAAACCAGCGTGTTAGCACGATCGTATGGTTATCAACATTTTCATACTTAAACCAGTTAAAAGGCTTTCATCTATCTTTTACAGTCACTCCCTTTATGCTCATACTGCTTTGAGTTGTCATACACAAACATTTCAAGTCTGATATAGAAATTCCTCCAAATAGCTGATACTTAAAAAGCTTTTTTTCTTTTTTTACTGCGAAATTATGCTGCTTTTCTTATTTATTTTTATATGTGTTTACAAATATATATATACTAGCTGAATACCCGTGCTTCTCTACGGAGTACATTCAAATTAAATACAACGATCAATGTATGCAATTAATTTGCATGTTTAATATCCATAAAACATACTACTTTGAATTAAATTCTTAAAAAACTTCCATCTCAATTAGTCTAGTGGTTAAATTTTATCTTTTACCGTATTTTAATATTTTTTTGTCAATTTATTATCGGTGTTATACACGTGACGCAAAATTAATTTAAAGTATCATAAAAATAAAAGAAACCCCGTGATCAGCATTTAATATTAAATTTTAAAAATTAATCTTTAAAAATTCACCAAAAGTCAGAAAATGGAGGTAAAGGTATGAAAAAGATTTCATTTTAAAGGAATTTTTATGATCTTTCTTGTGATATAAATTTTATAGCCGTCAGTTTATTATTTTAAATGCAAACTTAAAAAAAGTTACAAAAACAGCTTAAAAATTTAATTTTTCAAAAATCTTTCTGAGTGCACCCCTACACTATAAGAAGAATCGCCATGCAAAATTTCAGCCCTTTAGGTCCAGCGGTTTGGTCTGTGGGTTATGTGTCAGTCAGTCTGTCACTGAACTGTTTTATATATATACATATATATATATATATATATATATTTATTTATTTATTTCAAGTACCAGATCTGACAGCTTGCTGTATTTATATGGTTTGGTGCAATATTATATTTATCTCCTTGAAAATAATCACCTAAGGAGTCTATACAATTTTTTCGACGTTTCTTCAAGTAATCGAAACACTGTTTATAGGCGTTGGAACTAACCGCTCGCAAAATACGCGTAACATTTGATCTAATATCCGAGACGTTTTCAAATCTCTGTCCTTTCATGGCCTTCTTAAGCTTAGGGAAAAGGGAAAATCAGCTGGCGATAAGTTGGGAGAATATGGTGGGTGATTTATCACTATAATTGATTGCTTAGCAAGATATTTTTGTACAGAAATTGCTGTATGGGGCCTAGCATTATCATGTAAACGAAACCGTTGCCCAGAATCAAACAATTCCTTCCTAACTCGCCTTATCCTGTTTCTTAATCGAAAAAGCAGCTCCTTGTCAGAATACTGATTAATTGTTTGATTTTCAGGAACAAATTCGTGATGAATAAGTCCTTTGTAATCACAAAAAGCAAAATCTATGAAAGGACAGAGATTTGAAAACGTCTCGGATATTAAATCAAATGTTACGCGTATTTTGCGAACGGTTAGTTCCAACGCCTATAAACAGTGTTTCGATGACTTGAAGAAACGTTGGAAAAATTGTATAGACTCCTTTAGTGATTATTTTCAAGGAGATAAATTTATTTGAAGGCGAGTAATATTTTTCTTATTTATAAAAAATTGTCCGGTTACTTTTTGGCGCACCTTGTATATTGGCATTAATTGCATACATTGACCGTTGTATTTGATTTGAATGTACTCCGTAGCGAAGTGCGGGTTTTCAGCTAGTTCATTTATAATATCCTTGCAAACACTGACGTCTGTGAGACAACCAAAATTTTACGTTGGATAAATGCGCTTTTATTTTGCCTATACGACAAATATTTTTTTTTTCGAACGTGAATGCGCTTGTCGCTAGGCATTCGCATGTAATGTTGTGCACTGCGACACTGCTGGCCATTCATTTAAGGGGGCACCGTATACGTGGCCAGCATTACCCCCTACAAGCCGGTCCCGTAATTTAGAACCGAGTCAAGTGCCGAGACCAGAACACTTGACCCCGCACTTCCAGAGGTAAATTTGAGAACGTAGAGGATTTTGCAGCCGCGACGGATTTTACGTGCACCAGCCGCCATTAGTGCACACGGCGATGGTTTGCAGCGATGGACATCGAGCCAGAGACGTTCAGTTCACTGTCCCAACTGGGCCATTGCGCCGATAAGACAAATATTACATGAATAAAATAATATTTCGGTACTAGTTTTGGACGTTTTATAGTTACGATATATTAAATAATATTTTATGGTGCATTTTAGTTTATCTGTTTATCAGAGGACTAAATAATTTATATCGAGGACATTCCAGTATCGTGTTAAAATGTTTTATTTGTGTTTAAAAGCAGAACATATCCTACAGCTATCATAGTAATTTTACGAACATCAATGGACAGTATTACTTTAAGGATATGTTGACAGAGTTCTTAGCATATCCTCACGTTATAGCTGAGTTTCGAGTTACAAACTGATTAATGTCTCTTAATAAGGAACTGATTTCTTTTATTTCAGTTTTTTCCCCATATAGTTTTCCAATAAAAGACCTTCTCATGAATATGGATTATGTGATATTGATGATTAAAACCAAATTTGGGTTAAAAATGATCAGTTAATGAATTTGTTATTTGTTACTTTCCTAAAATATATAAAAATATTCCTTAGAATCAAAATCGTCTTTCAATACTGTAAAATTGAATTATTATTCAATAAAATTTTTCTCTTTCAAGGTATACAAAGTGGCATATAAACGTATAATTATTTTTCCTTATAAACATTTAGGAGATATGTTGATGCGATTTGATAAACATAACTATTTCCTGTGTACCCTATCTAAAAGAAAATTTCAAATCTACCATTTACACTGTATCCTTTTGCAATGTTCCTTTGCTCATATATATTGTATTAGTTATTTTCAATTGTAAAATATTTTTAGGAACGATGTTGTTTATTTAGGTTTTAATTAAAATTTGCTATAATAAAAAGGACTAATAATTTTTTTTCAGGTCATACATTTATTCAAAAATTCCGCGATTAACAAAATTTTTATGTTTGGGGAAAATAAATAATGGTAGAAATCAGTGATGAAGGAAATTTATGTGAAACCTACTTACAAATTTTTAAAACAAAGTTTGAGAGTAAAAATTATAGTTCATTATATTTTTTCTTTCATTTTAGATCTTGGCACTGTTTCTGCTCACTCTCTCCCTTACTGCAGCGCAGCAACGGCCTCGAAATCCCAGGTTCCAGAATCCTGGATTCAAAAATACACGTACACCTTTAGCAACTTCAGCAGCAAGAGATAGACCATTTATTTCTATTCCTATTGTGTTATTACCTGACGGTAGACCTCTGCCAAAACCTAAACATTCAACTTATCATTACATTGGTCATACTACTCAGAATGCACCCCGACAAAACAACAATCAAAGAAATAATAAGCAAAGAAGTCCAATGATTGGAAAGCCAGCAGCAAATTATCAAATTGCTATACCACCTCCAATATCCCCTCCTCAGCAGAAAAAGGTAGAAAAACTTCCGAAGCTGACAGCAGCCCAATTGAACAGCCACCTCAGAAATACTCAAAATAACTTTCCAAAATATCGGGGACCAATGCAAAACGCACCTCAACAGAACCAAGCTCAGAAACCTCAACAACAATCGTTTGAGCAACCTCAGCATATGCATCAAATTCAATACGTAAAGCAGCAGCAGAGAAGTCCATCATTCCAGCAGCAGCAGGTAACTCATCCATCTAATCAAAATACTATGACACACAAGCAAAATGTTGCAAATTTTGTTAACTTTGCTACTAACCTTGGAGCTGCTATAGTCTCTCAACAACAAAATCAGCAAGTTATTTTACCAACACAGACCCCAGCTTCAGGTTTAACATTTCATAATCAGGCAAGTCATAAAATTGCAGAAAGTTATCTTAGTCAAAGACCATTAATTTCAAATCACAAATTAAATAATGGTATTGCGTATCAACATCAAGTGCCAAATCCTCAAGCTGCCAATGCTCAATATACTCAAGTCTTACCGAATAATGCGGAAAACCATAATAATGGATACACCGTTCATCAACAACATATTCCTCAGCAACAACAGCAGCAACAGACATCTCAACAACAACAGCAACAACAACAACAACAGCAACAACAGCAACAACAACAACAACAACAACAACAACAACAACAACAACAGGACCAAACACAGCAACATGCACATGCTACAGCTCCATCTGAGGGTCAATATTTAGCTGCAACTAGTGTTAGATCAAATACCCAGACCCCAAATCAAGGAACAGAACTTCAAAATAATGTCCCATACCAAGCTAACCAAGCAAGCGTATTCCAGCAAAGCAGTACTGGCAGCCACCGCACCCAAAATACCCAAAGTAATGCAGCTCTTGTAAACAGTTTTAATTCTCAAATTCAGCAAGGTAATCAACAAAATTACGCGGTGGCAACACCATCACAGCAGCCAACTCCTGCACCACAAATTGCTACTACATATGGAACTCAACAACAACTACCGAAAGGAGTTTTATCTGTTCAGCAACAAACTGGTGCTAATGGTTACACCCTGAACCCACAAAGTCTGCAGAGTTCTTATGTCAACCAAAATCAAGCAACACAGCATAATCAAAATGCAAACTCACAAGGTCAGCAAATTTCTTTTCCAAATAATCCCCAGACACCATCACTAGGCTATACTTCTGCTCAGGTAGCGCAAACAAATGCCTATTCCCTTCAAAACGCACAGTCGAATGGAGGTCAAATTAATGATCCTCTCTCATATTTCCAGTATCAGACAGCACAAGAGCTGCCATTAAATTATGCATCACTCTTTAGTCAAGCGCAACCAAGCTATCTTTCATCGTCTCAGAATGTTCAGCAGAACGATCCCAACTCTCCAGACTTAGAGCAATCTTATGCTATCTTACCTAGTGCCCAAAACATATATACAAGCTCTGTTGGTCCGGCAATATATGTCAGCCCACAACAGCAAGAAGAAAATTCTTCCAACGATTCGCCTTCAGAAATTGGAGTTCAGACGTACGAAGCGTATTCAAGTGATCAGTCATCATATCCCTCCTCAACCAATCAAGCTAATCAAGTCAGTCAAGTAAGCTTTATCAATGCACAAAATATAGAAAAAAATTATCAAAACTCCCAGTACGGTTTCCTTTTGCAGAATTCCCCTGACACTCAGACTAGTCCGTCCAACGAAGGTCAACTATCTCAGAGTGCTTCATCGATTGGTAGTGGACATCTGCTTTACGACTCATCCTCACCTAAACAAATCAATTATTCTCCCTCTCAAACTTCATTCTCTTCTCAATCCCAGCAGTACGTCCCTTCCAACTATCAAAATTCCCCATCGTACATTTCATTCGCAGCATCGAATGCAAACTTTAAATCAGAGTCACAACCACCAGTGAACTATGGACAGCGAACTCCTGGAGCGGTGCCCCAAACTGTGGTAAATCCAGGTGGAATAAACCCTGGTGTCATAACACCGGGCTCGACGTACGCGAAATTGAACCAAAATGACGCAAAGCAACAAGAAGCATCTGAACAGTCTGAAGTGACAGACGATCAAGACTACGATGAAGAAGAAGAAACCAACGACGATGAAGCAAGCTACAAAGTTGTTTATATTCCCCTAGACATTTTAAAAAATATTCTCAGCAACAGCGTTGAAACCAAGAAATGAAGTATTTACAACGAGTAAAAAGTCTTCATATTTTTCACAGTTTCGAGTTTGGTTGCAAACATTCGATAATACTGTGATGGCGAATATGTGTATTTGCTATATTTAAAACACAAAAAAACTTTTAAAATCCTCCTGCACATACAGTGTATTACAGAAGGCTGTTATGTCGTCTAGTTAGAATAGGCGTTGAGCAGAGAGGTTTTTATAGTCAATGCACCAACTTTCAGTTATGATATCGCATTAACTCCATTAGAGTTAGTAGAATTGATATCAGTTTTTAACAATGGCCAAATAATTAAGCCATGTCGATTCCTTTCATTTATTACTTTGTATTTTCGTTCTATTATGTTTCGATTATTTAAAATACACATGAAAGTGTGTAGAATACCGTCCAAACTGCGGCATTATCCGGTTTCTGGGTCACTAAATAACTGCCCGGGGAAGAATGACTGCATGTATCCGTAGTCTTTAGTGTTTACTTTTCGTACTCATTACGGGTTGAATTAAGTCATTTGAAAAGGTCTAGTTTTTTTTATTATTTTTAAACATTTTAATACTTTTGGTAAATTACTTCTTCAAAAAATAGTAATAAAATTATAAAACATTTCTTTTTTTTCTGAATGATCAAATTTAGGTGGACAAAACTTTTAGCGCCTTTTTTAGAAGTTAAAGATATGACTTCTTCAAGTAGTTCTACGATATTACTGAGGTATTACAAACCACATTAAGCATACACACAAAGGGTTAAAGTTTCTCTTTTTGTTTTATTGTTCTATCCCTCCTTTCTAGTGGCTTATTGAAATCCTTGTTGTTTCTTGTACATATTTATAAATAATTGCTGTCTCATTGTTCAGATGTATTGAATAAAGCTGATGAAAACAAGTTTATAGTCTCTTTGCAATAATTTCACAATTTCTTTTTTCATTGTTATTTTGAGACTAATCGCAAGGCGATTTAAAACGCTTGATTTGGCTTATTTATCAAACAAATTTAACAAGTATCTTAAAAATGGGTAATATTTTTGTTATTAATGTAAAAGAATTATGAAATTAACTCCGCAGCATACTCTTACGGCCCTGTATCACTGAATATGGAGCGGTACGTAGCGTCGCGTTAAACATTTTAACAAATCACAGAGCTCAATTCATTGATCACGTGATATGTCAAACCAATCACAGGTCATGTCAACAATCTGAGTGCCAACATAGTAACATAACTTAACTCCCCGGTTGCAAAATGAACAGGTCTTTAGACGTAGTAACAACCTTAGAGAAAATCTAACTGCAACCTAGAGTAAAACACAGATATTTTTATAAAAAAAATTTATTGCCTGAATAAAATGCAAAGGACTTTCTAATAATGAAGAGCCTACCTTCATTATTAGAAATACCAACACTTTCATTGAAATTTTTCTCTTGTGTTTGTTTCTTTGGCGATCCTTTTACTCTTTTGAATAATTTATTTTGTCTAAAGAATAGAAAATGGGTATACAATTTAACCGCATACAATTTTATACGCATTCAAGGCCTGTAAAACTCAAAATGTGCGCTATAAAATTCACATTATCAAACATAGCAAAAGCTGACGAAAATATGCATTATCGATTGCCGTGAGATCTACTTTTAATTTCCATTTAATCAAGTAAACTAATGGTTTAAGTTTTTAAGAACATTTCTTAAGCACTGCCTAAGCGTTTCAATTTTCGACTTCTTGCGCTTTAGATGAAATGCTTTTAAAACATTGTTTTTTATAATCCTTTTTAAAATTTCCATTTTTTGTCAAACTTGTAGATTTTTGTCAACTTATTACTTTTTACTACTTATTATTACTTTTGTCAACTTATTTTATCTCAGATAATTCAATAGATAAAATAAGGAATTGATGCTATTAATTTCGATGGACAAACAATAAAAATACGTGTATAAAAATCTGTTTTCTTACTTAATTTGCATAAGAGGAACACATATGATGGTTTGTTTGAAGGCTGAATCACGATAGTTAAAAATATTTCTTGTGAAACAAATGGAGGTAGATGATGAATATGACATGACACATATTAATAGAGTCAGTACTGAATGCATGCCGGAGAGTACGAAATTAGCAATATCACATTTATGTATTAATCGCCATGCAAATGCTGTCGATCTTTTATGTTTCTGCTTTTAAGTTCCGCATGCGGAACTTCTTCATAACTTATTTTGAATAGTCACCTGTTTCAGTTGACATAAGTGAATCTGTAAGGTATTCATTAGTATGCTCCATGTATGCCTTATGAAATCTGTTTAGAGGAAGTTACATTTTTTGCACCAAACAGACTAATTTTCATTTAGATTTGAGAATTCCCGTTGTGTATTTTTCAATGAGTGTTCAGTTATTCGCGCCTTTCACAGGCCAAATCAATAAGTCCATTTTTTGAAATTTTGGTGTCAAAGTACCTGATTGACTCCTAACTTTTTACATTCATAATAAATTTCCCAAATAATAATAATTAACACCACCCAATGACAAACTTTTTTTGGGCCATCTAATAATGAGAAACCTTTTTCAGAGGCCAATCTAATTAAGTTCATACTCTAATGTAAATCGTTGCAATAACGCAATTCAAACACAGAAGCATGTGCTTGATGATAACGGTAAATCGTTTAGTTCTGTTTCATCATTAAAAAAGTTTAATAAATTAGTCAGTTACAATGAAACTGCCACAAAAGTATGTACTTGCGAATTATTAAACAATTATTTGAATTTCTTTTTCTGTAGTAAAAAAATAATTTGAAGACTAAATTGAATTGAATTACTTTTTTTTACTTGCCAAATTGATTAAATCCCTTAGTCATGCTAAATTTGTAATAATATATGTAATTATTACTCCAATGATATTTTGTCTTATACATTTTATATGTCGTCACTTAAAAGCTACATCTGCAATAATACATTCTACTATGTTCATTCAATTTATATTTCCAGAGGAATTTTAAAAATCCAATGTATATTATTTTATCACTTTTCTCCACGTTTTATTTCATGGACTTAACCGATTTGACAAGTGAGCCGCTCATTTAGTTCACACAATTTTGCATTAAAAGTTTTTATTTTGAGCAAAAAATAGCATATTTAAAAATTTTGAAAAGTACACATGCCTCTTTTTGGTTCAGAAATTATTTCTCTCTCACATGAACATTCCTTATTTTCAGCAGGTATACATCGTTTGGATAAGTGATCTACTAAATCAAACATTGTAGTGTATCACGATATGAAATCTTGAACAATCTTGACATGATACTTTGTGGATAGCTAACAGGTGTCCCTGGGTTGTACAAAATAAGAATTTGTGACATTATATGAAATGAGGCAGTTATAATAGAGATATTTTGCATGTTTTATGCATTTCATTTAAAATGCTTCACCCCGACATAAAAATTTTCTGCGAAGCTGGTTCTCCATATCCTGATGCTGTATGGGCGCGTACTTCTAATTGGTAGAAGATATTCTGTGAAAGACCAGCAATTGTGTAATATGATGGAGCACAGGAAGGTAATTGGATCGTTATAGCACAAGTACTCGGAATCCAGCTGTTGCCACTCTCCATTTGAACCTTTATTAAAAATAATAATAATTAAACATCGGTATGTAATATAAGTTACCGTACAAGAACAAAGTAGAAAAGAGAAAAGAAAAATTAAAGTGCCTTTTTATGTCTGTGAACAAAAAAATTAGTTAGCGATATCACTATTAATCCATTCATGACTTGATGCCAACTGGAAACTTGTGTTAATAATATTAATTAAAATTCCATGAAGAGCTTTCCGAAGAACTAAGGAATTATTAATATTAATATAATTAATTTGGAACACAGTATAATGCTCTATATAAAAAAATATGATCCCATAATTCTTAACAGGGACAACATACCAGTTAATATAACAGTCGCTCATATTTCGCAAAAATGAAATATCCTCATTTTTTGTCCCATAAAATTGACGAAATTTGAATGGAATGCATCAAAACTCCACGACATGATTTTATGTCCACGAGAATTTTGTCATTATGCATCCAAAAACTATGACAACCAGGCTTACGGGCAAGTATTGACGCCACGATGTCAAAGTAAATGTTCTGTAGTTTCGCTTTTGTTTGTGTAAAGTAGCCGCGTCCTTTAGAGATGATTAGTCAAACATTGCAGTAAAATGTTTTCTTTAAGTCTTACAGAGATAAGCGCTATTTATCGAACTTAATGCTGTTGTGAACTAACCCTATTTGATTCGCTCACCACAATGTTAACCTATGGAGAAAATGTGTTCAAGGGTTGCCCACTTAGATTGAAAGATTTTGTTTTTTTTTAAATTCAACTCCGTAATGGAATTACACCTTGGGGCATTTTTCGGTAAAAAAATGAAAATAATATTTAAAATTTACATTATTCGGAGAAAAATCTGGTATAGTGTGCTTTAAACGTTCCTCAATTTCTCTGGTGGACGAAATTTAATAAAATGAATCCTGTTGCAAGGTGCAGAAAGTTCAGGCTATCTGAAAATACTAGTTTTATAGGATTATTATTAGCATTTATGTAGCTGTAAATAGTAGGCACATTCAGGGCCCGACTTTAACCCAATGGGGCCCTTTGGGCAAAGTGGACTTTGGGGGACCCCCTCCAAGGACAGATCCAGAGGGGGCACGTGCCCCCAGGACCAAATTTCCACATGAACATGTGGGACACTCACCCAAGTCCCCCATAAATTGGGAGCGGAAATTCAAAAAACTTTCTTCCAAGTCAAAAATTTGAAAATAATAATAATAATAATAATAATAATAATAATAATAATATTAATAATAATATTAATAATAACAATAATAATAATAATAATAATAATAATAATAATAATAATAATAATAATGAGTGATAATTAATTAATTTTCTTTTGAAATTCAAAATAGATCAGAGTCTGGACTTATTACAACCCCCTCCAAAAAAAAAATGAATAAATAATTAAAAATAAACCAGAAACGTATGCGGATGTAAGTAAGCTTTCACTATAGTGGGTGCACTGTGCCCCAACTTTTTTTTTTTAATCCGCCACTGCCCCCCTTTACTTTATTAACCAAAAATCAAAGTTGATGTCAAACCCATAGCCAGAAATTTTTTTTTCGAAAATGTTGGTAGAGGGTGCAAAGTGTAGACTGGAGGAGAGGCTTTTTTAAATATAAAGACAGAAAGCAGAAGTAAAATTTCAGTACACACAAATGATAAAGAAAATATTGGAAAGATGCAAATATTGGATTTTTTCCTCTTTCCATACCACATAACACCTTTCTTTTGTGTGTGGAGAGCAATACCTATAATCCTATACCATCGATACGGATTTGATTATGTAATTGAATTTGAAAAAAACATATCTAAACAAACTTTAGGAGTGATTATAACAATCAAATGATCAGTATTTGATCAGGCTTGGAAAGAAAGTCAATAATTTTTTCATCCATTTTCAACCATAATGCAGGATCTCCTTCATAACAAATATGATCTTAATATTTTTATTGTCATTTTTATTGTCATTTTCATATTTTTATTGTCACAAAAATTTCAGATGTGGGATTATCAAAGGGGACAGAGCCATCCTAGGAAACATTGGTTATCCTTCAATAACGATGAAGATGATGCACTAGAACTTTCAAAGTATTTTGAATTAGATCGAGCCACTTTTTTTTTTTTTTTTTTTTTTTTTTTGGGGGGGGGGGGGGTGTGGTTAATCTCTATCTCTTTGTTTTTTAAGCTTTCGCTCAACGGAACCATATAAATAATTCCTAACAGACATTCTGAAATTTCTGAATCGCTACAAAAAAGCTACAGAATTTACTGCATCTAACTAAAGATCACATGGTCAGTGTTGCCAACCTCTACGAAGCGCCTCCCCCTAACGCCATCTCGAAATCCCCCCTGTTTTCCCCTAACACCAACTTGAGATCTCCCTAGACCTTCCTAAACGAAATTCTGGTTCCAAATAGGCATCCTGTTTGAGAGATAAATTGAAATAAATAGAAAATACACACATAATGAAATGGAACTTTATTTTCACTTGACATATGTATGGAACTTATAATCTAATTAAAAAAACGCGTCTCGATTGTACAAAACACTAAAAAATGTTCCCCCAGCAAAATGCCCCTAAAAAAATGGAGCCCCTAAAAACACCCCTTTTCATCTAACTTACCCCCAAATTTAGGGGGGGAAACCCCCAAGTTGGCAACACTGCACATGGTAATCTTCAAGAGAAAACAGATAAGCATTGCCAGATTCGTCTAATACATGCTTTTCATTGGTATGGAATAACATCGAGATAACGCAACACTCAAAGTCCACTGCTGAAACAGTTAACCAATCAGAAAAAAGTATTCAAATTCAGAGGTTGGAGTTTCAAATTGGATATCTGATTGGGAATAAAAATGAACTATACGCAACTATTAATAACGCCATTGAGACAGAAATCGCGGAAACCGTTTTTAATTTGCGTACATATAGAAAATTTTCAAAAATATGTACAACTTAATACTATATTAAGGAGCCCCATAATTTTGTGGGCCCTGAACCCCACTTGCCCATGCGGAAATCTGGATCTGGACACATTTTCCCCATAGGTTAACACTGAGTTGAGCGAATCCAATAGAGTTAGTATACAGCAGCCTTAAAAGTACTTGGATAAAAATATTGCTTCAAACAATAAAAATTATTATTTGGGAGGAGGGGGACTGAAAATGGGAAGCAAATTTAAAAAAGGAAAACAGATTGGAGAGGCAGACAAATAGCTGAAGAAATTAGATAGCCATATACTTGTGTAAAGGAATGTCTAAGGCCGTCTGCACACGGAGCAACTCAAAAGAAACTGATAACTGACTCGAATCACAAACCAGTCCGTGTTGAGTCGTAACCTATGTAATTGAATGGAGCCACGCACACGGTGCAACTGGTTACAAACCCGTCCGGACGGGTTTGTAACCAGTTGCACCGTGTGCGTGGCTCCATTCAATTACATAGGTTACGACTCAACACGGACAGGTTTGTGATTCGAGTCAGTTATCAGTTTCTTTTGAGTTGCTCCGTGTGCAGACGGCCTTAAGGGTTTCCAAAATTGGAGATAAAAAAGGGACTGGGGAACAATAATCCATGACTGCTCGAGACGACAGAGTGATTCTCTATGTAGCTCCTGGAGTAAAATAATCTGCCACACCAATTTCACATGAAATTCATTTGGAATACCACGTTCGAATAGTTTAACCCTTCAGCGGGAACATGATTATTTTCCCGCTTAGTGGGAACATATGCCTGGAAGGCAGATATAGATGGAATATCTCTTTCCCAGGTATTCCTAATTAGAAATTCAGAGGGTATTTGTGGCTTATTACATTTCATGGTGGCCACAATCGTCAAACCATTTCTCCTTAATTCTTGACTAGCTTCTATTGAACAGAACCAATTATAACGGGTTATATTACGGTTCGTTTTGTAGAGGCATTTAGTTAGCCGAACGAGTGATTGGGTTAGGATTTTTAATTTTTGAACTGATTAATCTAATTTTTATCTGAACCATAGAAGGCTGGCGTCCCGAATCACCCTTCCACGCTGAAGACAAAATGTTGACTGAAGCATGTGTAGACTCACAGTATCCAAGATCGAAGGGTTGGGGGCCCAACATTGAATAAAGAAACCATAGCTGCCTGAGAGGCAGATGCTCCCAACGAAGGATTAAGGTCAACTACAACATGATTCAAGTTTTGTTTGGCGAAAGATCAAGAATTCCTCTTACGAGAGATAACAAAAAGCATTGGGCGTGCTTGGTGTTTGCTAAATAGCATGTTTCTTAAACTACTAAATGGGATAAATGTAATCTTTCTGGGAGAAACAAATTCAATTTGCACTTCATCGACATTATACAGTTCAACTAACGCTTAAGGCTGCTGTGTACTAACCCTATTAGATTCACTCCCCTCAATGTTAACCTATGGAGAAAATTTGCTTACTATTTTACAGCTACACAAATGCGGATAATCCAATAAAAATGGTATTTTTAGATAGCCTGAACTTTTCTGCACCTCGCAACAGGACTCATTTTATAAATTTCGTCCACCAAAGGAATTTATGAGCATTTCAATCACACTATACCAGATTTTTTTTCCTCGAATAATTTAAATTTAAAAATATTATTTGCATTTTATTTAACGAAAAATGCCCCAAGGTGTAAAACTTATTCTCTTTTACGGAGTACAATTTTTTTTAAATCTTTCAATCCAAGTCGGCAATCCTTGGACACATTTTCTCCATAGGTTAACATTAAGGTGAGCGAATCCAATAGGGTTAGTACACAGCATCCTTAAGACAGGATACCACATTGCATCCCAGCTACTACACTATGATGGATCCATAATTATGGGTTGATTTAGGATTCAACTGTAAAATGGATATCGCCAGAATCAATATTCTCCATATTGTAACGTCCCCATTCCTTCCATCTCTTTTCAGCATTACTTAAATGGGCTACTCCATTTAGCACAACTGCCCTCCAACCCCCTATACCCAACGGGGAGATTGAGTATGGGACTTTTCTCTAATTCAGGCCTGCATAACTCGAAATGTGGGGTTTGGTTTGGTTTGGTTTGGTTGAGAGCGCTACGGCCATTTTTTTCCCTACACGAGGGCTAATTATACCGGCACCTACAGCTTAAAGCCGATTCCGAAAGGCTACATATATCCATGCCAATAGTGGTACTCGAACCGACAGACTCTGGTATCGAAAGCCAGCGCCCTAGTCATTCAGCCATCGTCCACGAAATCTGAGAAGGGCCATATTATTTTATGAGAAGCTACTGCGGATAGCAAGATAATAGGATAGATGGAAAAGCGAAAAATATTTTATTTAACAAAAATAATTACTGATTATTTTAAAAATTTAATAAATATTGATATTTATTCTAATTATATTTCTTTCGTAATATTATAAATCTTAAGCTAATATTCCCTTTTTTAGATTTAGAAAGATTATGCGTCTTTACAAAAAGTTTTGGGCTCGAGGTGACCAAGCGGTAGCGCGTCGGCTTTCAGTGTTGAGGGTACTTGAATCGAATCCTGACAAGCGCCGTTAAATACCTCAGTGTCTAGGCCGGATATGGGAACGTTAAATCCGTAGACTGGAAAGTTCCTCTAAGAGGTCAGAGAGAGTAGGAGAGGGTACGATCCCCCCCCCCCAGATGCCGCCCCTGGGGACGCTCGGTCAAAATTGCGGTGGCACCTGGCTAAATCGGACTCCGACCTTTGTGGTGCCATTTTAAACCAGAGCCGCACCCCTCAGCCAGTGACGTAGCGAGCATAACTGGCGCCCGGAGCAAGATACCTTTTTGGCGCCCCCTCCCCGAAAAACATATAGTAATATTATACATAGAATTAGTGAAAAGGACCATTTGGCGTCCCTCAGCGAGTGGCGCCCGGGTCATGATAAACCCTCTTGCCCCCCCCCCCCTCTCGCTACGCCACTGCCCTCAGCCTTTCACCGGCACCAAATTTCCTTCCCCCTTTTTTTCGCCATTTCGTCGACAAGAAATTTCCTTCCACCCTGTTTTTCCCGTTCAAGCTTCCCTTTTGAGATATTTGGGGATTTCAAGTCGGCGAGGGTTTATGATATGTTTAAAAATATGTTTCATCAATAACCACTGATTTGATGCCTTTTATTCATTTACCGAAGGACTTTTGCTCCTTAATCCATCACTTTTTTTCATTTACAAAAACCTTTCTTGTTTTAGGAAAATAGATTTTCAAAAGAGAAATGTATATGTATGACTGTGTCTTCTTATAAACCGTAAATCTATTAGAAAACATTCAGTAAAAAATCTGAAACAAAGAATTTTGTAGCAGTTTCCCAAATGGATGGCGCTTCAACTAATTTTGCTGTGCAATTTTTGGCCTCAAAAATTTTTTTCTGGAAATTTCTTAAGACATCTATTTTTATTCTTTATGAGTGTACATAGTGTAGTTTATAAATAAACATTTGTCAACGAGAAGGGGGGGGGGAGGAATTTTTGTGTCGGCGAAATGGGGGTGATGATTTTCCTGTTTTTGGGGAATTTATCAACGAGGGGGGAAGTAAGTTTCAGTGTCGGTGAAACGGGGGTAAACCAGCTCGCTAGCCAATATGGACCTGGTCTGGAATAAATTCCGGCCAGGGGGCATTAGAAACTACAACAACGAAAACACCAAAAGTTTTCACGGGCCGTATGTTGTGCAATCCTGCTCTAATTCATTAAATTTCAGATAGTTTTTAATCGTACATGTAACACAAGCTTATGAAATCAATTACTGATATTAGAGATAAGAGCAGAATTACGAGGGGTAGAAACAAATTCAAATAGTTTTTGTTCGTAATTTTACTTAAAATTATAATCCGCTCTTTTTGAAAGTGTTTGCGGAAATACAGAATACGGCTGAAATCGAAACGAATGTGTATTTGCTGAAAAAAACTTACCGAATAGTACTTTATTTCATATCCGTCAATTGTTTCTCGCATTACATCATCGAATTTGCGGAAATATTCAAGTTTAATGCTTCCCTTCTCCAAACTTCGAAAGATGATTTCTGGCACACCAGGTAAAAGCGTGACGTTGTACACTCTCGACCAGTCGCCATCTACTGGCGGTACGGTTCTAAACTGGAAACTGTATAATCCACTGGGAACAAGATTATCGATGCTATAAAGGTCCCCTGACGCTGAAAAATTAAACCATTAATCATATTAGTATCACATGACGTATCTGAATAGTCCTCATGTTTTATCTTCTGGATAAAGGCTCTTACTTATTCTCGCCTGCAAATTTTTACTTTAAAAAAAGTTAGAAAAAATATATAAATAATTACAAGAGAAAAAGAACTTTTTATATACTATGATTTTAAATTTTCTGTTGAATCATATAAACTTGACAATTGTATGTATTAATAAATACTTAAAAAAATTTTTTGATGAATTATCCCATCAATTTGAAAGAAAATGAAGTTAATTGGAAGTTAACTTGCATTTAACTTTTCGTTCCCGTTCCGGCCGATAGATGGCTGCACCAGTCTACAAAACAAAATTAACTGAAAGTAACTGAAAATGAATTTAATTCTGCTTAAAGATAGCTAAAAGCATCAAAAGAAGGCATTGTCATCGTGTTCTGAGCTATTCTAAAAGTTTCAAATGTCTAGCTAGTCGGGAAGTTATTTAAAAATAGATTGCCAGATTTGTACTGGACAAACACACAAACAAACAAGAAAGCAAGTTAATAAAAACATGGTTAAAACGAAAAATTTTAGTTTTGCTGATTTTGTAACGTGTGTGTGTTCAAATTATTTTTTGTATATTTTCTATTTTGTCTATTTTTTCAGTTTCCTACTTTTTTTGCGGGGGGGTTGGCGGGTTGGGAGGGGGATCTATCTTTACTATTTCACTCTTTTTGTATATTTTGGTTTCTCTTTCTCGTTGAGAGTTATACTCGTTTGAAAAACGCATATATTTCTCCGGTACTAACTTCGAGATATTTTCGTTTTGTCTTTCAATTTTTTCATCTTTCATGATCATCCCTGCAGGGGATACATTCCATCCTTTCATGCATCCCATAATAGGTGGGGCAACGAGGATACCGCTTCAAGCGCCGAATTGAAATAGGCGCTTGACACATGGCAAAATGACACATGGTAAAAATACGAAATTTTTAACCAATAACGAAAAAATAGTAATAGCTTAATCTAATATAAAACGAAATTCATAAAAATATACAAATATGAACGAATATTTAGACAATTTTTTATAAATTCCTAAATTAGAGATCAAGAGAAATAAATTTTGAATGGATGTTTCCAAACGTTCTTGTAGCTCTAAGAATTCTACTAACACTACCTGTAACCGTAGCAGCAGCTGAGAGCCATTTCTCTAAACTGAAAATTTTAAAGAATTATCTATGAACAACAACAACTCAATAGCGATTGAATTATCTAGCAATAATTTCTACAGAAAAGACGAAATGAAAAACCATAAATTATAGAGATGCAATCAAACATCAAACAATTTGCTGCAATAAAGACTCGAAGAATGGTTTAGACATTATTATTATTACATAACAAATAAAATTCATGATTTTTCTACTTTTTTAGATTTGTAATTTTAATTCTTTTTTTTAATAAATGCATATATTTCACAAAATGTCTGTTATTCTATTAAGGTATCCGACTACGTTTAAAACATCGATTTTGACGAATATTCCGAAATTTGTTTTTATTCCCTTTTTTTAAGATTGTAAATTTATGTTTCTAAATATGCTTTTGTTTGTTCGATACGATTATTATAAATGAAATGAGAGCGATTTAAAGATCAGCAGCAGCTATGAATTTCAATACAAGTTGAAAACTTTAATCGTGTTTTCTGAAGAACTTATTTTTCATCAAAAATGTAAACGACTCTTGTGATAACTCAAAATCTAACCCTGATATGTCTATGAAATTTTGTCACGCATGTTTTTCATAATACTAAGAATGTAATGGGCTACAGATTTGGTACTAGGTATATTATTTGCTGATTTATAGCTGCATTTATAAAAAAATCTCATGGAAGATTACTAAAATTTTACATGCAATTGCATAAAATGATCTGTATTTTTTCCATGTTTTTATTAACTCGCTTTCTTGTTT
Organism: Dolomedes plantarius; assembly: GCA_907164885.2. Lineage (NCBI taxonomy): Eukaryota > Metazoa > Arthropoda > Arachnida > Araneae > Dolomedidae > Dolomedes > Dolomedes plantarius. Next base: position 151,569,692 of record OU015493.1, read on the forward strand.
GTTTGTGTGTTTGTGTGTTTGTCCAGTAGAAATCTTCCAATCGATTTTTAACTAACTTCCTGAGTAGCTAGACATTTGAAACTTTTAGAATAGCTCAGAACACGATGACAATGCATTCTTTTGATAGTTTTAGCTGTCTTTAAGCAGTATTGGATTCATTTTCAGTAAATTTTGTTTTGTAGAATGGTGCAGCCATCTATCGGGGGGGGGGGACGGGAATGAAAAGTTAAGCAGAATTGATTACGAATTTGATACCTCTTTATTACGGATTTGATCATTTTCTTTCAAGTTGATGGGATAATTCATCAAAAAAAATTTTAAAAAGTATTTATTAATACATAGAATTGTCAAGTTTATATGATTCACCAGAAAATTTAAAAAATGGTATATAAAAAGTTCTTTTTATCTTGTAATTATTTTAGATTTTAAGATATCGATTAGATTGTAGGTTATTACACTTAGAAGGTACTTATGTACATCTGACCAAAAAAAAAGTTAATGTTATATGAATAATATTTTTTTTTAGAGCTAGAGCCGTTTTTGTAAAAATTTGCTAAATTTCGACCCAATTTCCTGAATTTCGCAAAAATTTGCAAATTTCTATTTTTTTCATCATTTTTGAGTTTTGGTGTTATATTCCTTCGAAAAATAACATAGAAGGTACAGTTTTTCAAAAAAAAAACTCCGAATGTTGTCGGATACCTTAAGTAGACTATGTCTAATAGAGATACATTACCAAAAATTTGAAAAGGCGCCATTTTTTAAACTTGCCTTAGGCGCCACAACAGATTGGCCCAGCTCTGCTTACTAGCTACTCTTAATTCCCTTTGTTTGGCTTCATCTTTTCTATAGTTTTTCTCTTGTACTATTAGACTACGCCATCTCTCCACACACCGAGAAGTCGTCGATAAGTGATTATAGTATGTTTTATTTTCTCGTGATGATCAGAGCCCGTTCTAAGGACTACGAAAACCAAATCAGTTTTAAATAATTTAGATTATTAGTTCACAAGATTAATCTTATAATTTTTTCTTTAATTTTATTATATGGTGCTTTCAAATTTCGGGATAACATTCTGGAAACCTTCAATGCAAAATATCAGCGGAATCATTTTATTTTTTTCCTCGTGATTTGTATTTTATCAGTATGGGTGCAAAGGGGTATAATTACTGGGCAAAGCTACGATCACTTGACACACTGGCGATTTTCGGTCTGTGAAATTCTTATCCATACAGTACCTACTGATTAACATGAACAAATGGGAAGGCTTTGCTATTTTGGAGCATTAGATTTAATAGCTTGTTATTCATCTATTATGTTACACATAATATCTATTTTCCGTCTCTCTCATTGTATATATATGACAAGTCCTTTATTTGGTCATGCAAATTGTTCTTTTGGTAGGCGGTCGTGGCTGGAACTAGGAAAATCATTAAACTAAGTTAATGGTTCATTCTTTTATCATCTTTAAACTCTAAGAAAATCTCAGCTCAAACAGCGGCTGTTTCGCCATTTCTCAACTTCTCACCCAGCGACGTACGTCCTTTCGACAATACGTTAACCAAGGCTCAGCGTTTTAATTTTTAATTCCCGAAGCGAGCGACGCTGGATGGTTTGTGCTCAAACGTTATATAACCAACTAAGTGACTTCATAGGTGCTATTTATCTTCATAGGTGCTACCTATTTATTTTTTTTATAAATTACTGTTTGATCTCGATTAAGATAAATTCAAGTCGTGAGGGAGAGTTATTAACATATTTACAGTGGAGTGAGTAATAAGGGTCTTTTTCACCTTATGACCAGTACGCTAAGTGATGCGCAGTTGTACTTTCACGCCAGAACAAAGGAAAGTTAGCTTCACTTGGCCTCATCATCTATAATGCAATATGCCCAGCGACAGCTAGGCATTAAGGCAGTAGTTACAGTAGGGGAAAGGCAGTATTAAAAGTAGAGAGTTAATGGAATAGAATTAATAACTGGTGGGGTGATATTATTACAGTTATATATATATATATATATATATATATATATATAACGTGAAACTTCTTTATGACGGCCGATCATATTGTTCCGAAAAAATTTGGCCGTCTTGAGGGGTAGCCGTGGAAAAGGGGGTAAAATAACATTGGCTCTATGAAGTGTATTTAGTCGGTTCTAAAGAAAATATCGCTAGCTAGACTGTAACTTTCACTGTATATCAAACCTCAAGGTGAACGAGAAAAGGAATTAACAAGGATTTCGGTATACCACGGTTCGATTAGGCTGGGTCAAGGGGAACGGAAAAATTTCGATTTATCAAGGAAATCGATTATATCGAAGATCCACTGTAAATAAATAAATAAATAAATAATATATATATATATATATATATATATATATATATATATATATGTGTGTGTGTGTGTGTGTGTGTGTGTGTGTGTGTGTAACTGATATGCTGTTAAACATTTCTTACTTCGCACTAGACGTGCACGGTATTCTGTCCCATTACGACTCTCGCTGTATTTTACTTCAATGTATCTTACTGGTCCACTGACATCAATGATGAACTGCACGCTACTTGCTGAAATATTTACCGCTCGAGCATCTCGGAAAAGGGTTGTTTCATTGCCCGTATCAATGTCAGTATCATTGCCTGGAAGAAAGAGAAAATCGGACACCTTATCAATGAAAAATAGCTTAAAGTAAAAAATGCATTACTAAAACCTGTCATTTTTATCTTCCATTTAAACCCCCAAAAAAATTAAATAAATTTTAAAAAAAGTTTTCCCGTGTTCTTCCGGCTAAGGAGCGTCAAAGGACTCGTAACTTTAACTTTTTGTTGAATAGGCTTGTATACACATCTTCACTCCTTATATTTTTATATCCTTATATTTTTTTATCATTGTATATACATGTTGGTATGCATTTACGTACCTGTATACAGTGTTGGAAATTGATTGATGAAAACACGATATTTTAACAAAAACATCTTTAATATTCATTAAAAGTGAATGAAATTTCATACATTATACATACTATGCATAAGAAATGAGTTACAATATTAAAATTTCATACATAATAATAAACAAAAGCATAAGGTAAAAAATTAGATTTTCGTAACATACAAACATGAAAATTAATTTATGAAATATCACATTTCATTGACATTAATAGATAGTAATGCCGCCTTTCTTCATTAAAGTTTCTTTTATTCTAGATGGCATTGATAAAACAAGATTTTGAATGTACTTTTGATCATTTAGTTTCCAGTTTTGACAGATTGAAGCTTTCGATTCTAAAAGTGATGTGTACTGCATCCCATCTGCATAAACATTCGAACAAGCTGTCCCCAAACGTTTTCGAAGAGGTTCAGTTCAGGACTATTAGATGTATGATCTAAAAGAACAATATTCTTTTCTTCAAACCAATCTTTCATTGCTTTTGAAGTGTGAATACTTGCATTGTCTTCCATGAAGATGTAATCTAAAATATAATATTGCCATGCAAATGGAAGAAGAGAATTTTCTAAAACTAAACTGTAATCATATGAATTCTGGCGACCATTTATAAATACAATTTCACTTCTGCCATCAGAAGCAATCGCTGCCCAAACCATCAAACTTCCGCCACCAAAATTTCTGCTGAATGTAGATTTTGGTTCTTTTCGGAGATCTCTCCAATAATACCTCAAACCATCGGGGCCAACCAAATTAAATTTCCTTTCATCGGAGAAAATGACTTTCTTTCAATTGTCGCCCATTGTCATGTACTTCTCACAAAACTGAAAACGCATCTGCTTGTGACACAGAAGTATCTTTCTAGATTTCATCTTCGACCATCTCAAGCTCCATGAAGAATGTAAATTTTGCATAACTCTTCTAGAAATAACAGGAAAAGATAGATCTGCACAAATCTGCTTTGAATTGTGGCCGGTTTTTGATAGAGGATCAAGAATCCCCCTTTTCTCCATCTCAGTTAAACGTGGATAACCATTTTTGTTAAAATTTTTGCCATAATTTGCTGAATCTTTTCTATAGTTATATATCACACTAAATGGTCTTTTAACTAATTTACTAATTTCCGGAACAGATTTTACACATTCTAGATATGCATCGATTTTGGATCTTTCGTCCACAGACAACACCTTTCGTTTACCCATCGTGAAAAGTATGACTGAAACGTATTGCTTCCAATATTTGACGCTTTTTACGTCTACTGCGCATGTCACGTTACTTGGTTTTATGCAAATTTTTGTCACATTACTTCAGAATAGCCAATGAAATGTGATATTTCGTAAATCAATTTCCATGTTTGTATATTACGAAAGTCTAATCTTTACCTTATGTTTTTGTTTATCATTATG